>CAUYUJ010016371.1:842225-949725 GCA_963575745.1 Prorocentrum cordatum
ACCCCCCCCCCGACAATTTCGGGCCTAAAACCTAGCGATGCCCCCCCACTGCGCCCCGGCACCCCCAGGCCTCTGGATCTCTGTTCTAAGGACCCCCCCACACCCGACAATTTCTGGCCTGAAACCTAGCGATACTCCCCACCGCGCCCCGCGCCTCGGCACTCCCAGGCCCCTGGAACTCTGTTCCTGGAACCCCCCACCCGACAATTCCTTGCCTGAAACCTACCGATGCCCTCCACCGCGCCCCGGCGCCCTCAGGCCTCTGGAACTCTGTTCTTGAGACCCCCCCACCCGGCAACTACTGGCCTGAAACCCACCGATACACCCCACCGCGCCCCGGCACCCCCAGGCCTCTAGAACTCTGTTCTTGGGACCCCCCACCCGACAAGACACCACACTGCTTGCATACACCACAGCGCCAGTGTACATGAGCACACCGCAGCAACCATGTGCAACCAAGCGCCTGTGTACACCACAGTGCTTGAATGCACCGCGGCGCCTGTGCACGCCACGGCGCGTGTGTGCACCACAGCATCCGCGTGCAACGCAACGCGACTGTACACCACAGTGCCTGCGTGCAGGACAATGCTGATAATCGAATGCGACGGTTTTCCCTCTTCCCTCCTCCTCCACCTCCACCTCCACCTTCTTCTCTTCCTCCTCCTCCTCCTCCTCCTCTTCCTCCTCCTCCTCTGCTTCTTCCTCCTCCTCGTCCTCTTCGCCCTCCTCGTCCTCCTCGTCCTCCTCGTCCTCCTCGTCGTCGTCGTCCTCCTCCTCCTCCTCCTCCTATTCCTCCTCCTCCTCCTCCTCCTCTTCCTCCTCCTTACCCCCTGTCGTGCGGGGTGGCGCTACAGCGCTCGTGCGCAATTCGCCGCGCAGTGCACAGCATAATGGTCGATTGAATCGGTCCACTTGGTTCTCGCACGGCCAATTGAGCTGGAGCCTCCTGGACGCAGATGGGAGAAATTAGGGTGATGCGGGCGGACTCGGGAGAACTCGTGGATTCCAACGGCGCTCCTTTGTCCATAAGGATGCCTTTGTTTTCTGTGAAATCCACAAACGCTCCATTCTGTCAGAAAGGAAAAGTATATATGCTAGTATGGCGATGTGTTGCACACACATGCTGTGGTGCACACAGGCGCCGTGGTGCACACAGGCACTGCAACGCACGCAAGCATGTTGGTGTAAACTGGTGCTGTGTTGCACACGGCTGCTGTGGTGTACGCAGGCGCTGCGGTGTACACAACAGCTGTTGTGCCCGCGAGCACAGTGGCACAAACTGACGCTGTGTTGCACGCGGCTGCCGTGGTGTAGGTAGGCGGCGTGGTGTACACAAGCGCTGTGGTGCACGCGGGCATTGTGGTGTACACGGGCGTTGTGGTGCAAGTCGCACCCTACATGCTGGTGCTACCCGTATTCGGTCATTCCTAAGCATTCCCAGACGCCGCCGGCGCGAAACATGATGTCATCGACCCCCTCCACACCCCCTCAAATCATTGCCATGATCGGCCCGGAACTAATAACAGGATCCAGCCGCGTCCGCGCGCACGACGACGATGAGCGACGAGCCACGAGCGATGACGACGACGACGACGACGAAAACTGCGGACCAGACACCTATGCGATTTCCTGCGCGGACACCTACGCGGATCCCAGCGCGCATGGCGGCACTGCCCGGAGCGCACTGGGAGGGGGGGGGCGTTACGTCATGGGGGGGGGAGCGGGGGCCATGACGCACGTCATGCCCCAAGCAGTAAAACAATGGTCTCTAGCTGTTCACGCGGGATCGTCGCTTTCGAATATCCGAAAGTTGCCCAAGCGAGTTCAACATCTCTATCTAATGATGATGTTTCGAGCGAATGCTCTATTTCTAAACATAAGCGGTCATCCGTTGAAAGCAGAATTGGTAGCACCCCGGATCGGCGGCACTGGCCAGAGGCCACTACAATAATCACTTGAAGGCACTCCTCGCGAAAACGCAGGAGAGCAAGGATAGCGAACGGAGGCGGTGCTTCTCGAGCTTACAACCGACACGAAAAAACCCAGAAACACATTATTGTAGATAATGCGTGTGAGATGCGCAACTTCTGCATTTGCTCCCTATTTTTCTGGGCCTGCGACCACTACCGCACGCGGGGTGGGAGGACAGCCGACGACTTTGTGGCCCGAACATGTGGTACCCCACTAGCGGTCTGAAAACACGACCTTGATAAATCCCACCAGCCCTCTGGGCGTCGGTGGCTTAGGGAGTTTCCTCTTCCACCCCTCCTTCTTCCCCTTCGGGGAGGGGTTTGTCCATCCCCCGACCCCCTCCCCTGGACCTGGACAGAGGGGTTCCGCGAGGTGTCGGAGCGTCCAAAACGGCCTCGGCGAAGAAACCAACATCGTTGGTTTTACCATGGTTTTGGCCCCATTTTGGCCTCCTGATGGGGGGGGGGCTGATTAAAGCTCCCCTCTTGTCTGATTTATCCCCTCCAAGATGGCCCCAAGATGGCCCCAAAATGGCCCCAAGAGGCCCCCAAGAGGC
Source organism: Prorocentrum cordatum (assembly GCA_963575745.1). Taxonomy (NCBI): domain Eukaryota; class Dinophyceae; order Prorocentrales; family Prorocentraceae; genus Prorocentrum; species Prorocentrum cordatum. The sequence continues at coordinate 844,753 of CAUYUJ010016371.1, forward strand.
CCCCAGGAGGCCCCCAAAAGGATCCCAAACGGCCCAAAGAGGCCCGTCCGCGGCACCCAAGACGCCGAAGAGCCCCCCACGACCGCCAAGAGATCCCCAAGACGTCCCAAGACGCCCAAAAGATACCCCAAAAGGCTCCGAGAAGCATACAAGAAACCTCTGGCCCTTTTGCTTGCTCTCCTCCTCCGTCCTCCTCCTATCCTTATCCTCCTCCTCCCCCTCCCCCTCCCCCTCCTCCTCTTCCTCCTCCTCCTCCTCCTCCTCCTCCACCTCGTCCTCTTCATCCTCCTTCTCCCCACTCCCTCATCCGTCCAATTTTCTCATTTGCCCCCTCTCTCCTTCACACTGTTCGGCCGTCTCCCTCTTTGCTCCCGCACTTCCCTGATCACCTCCCAACTCGCCTGGACATCGTTTCTGGATGGGCTGGTGGGGATACTTTTTCGTCGTGACCGCAGGCGAAAGCGCCAGCGGCGAGTCAGGTCCAAGCGGGCCGCGCAAGAGCCGAATTGCCTAACGCCGACGGGCCGGCGACCTCAGTCAGCAGCGCCTCGGCGGGCTGGCCGGCGTGAGGGGGGTGCAAGCTGCAGCTGCCAGGGACCAGGTCCAGGGGCGCGCACATGCAAATTAGCAAACCAGGGTTGGGGCGGAGCCAAAATGGCGCGAGGGGCGTACCAGGATGTGACCAGGGAGGCAGCCAACCGGTACTCAAAGACGAACTGTTGGGGATACTTTTTGGTCGCAGCCGCAGGCGAAAGCGCAAGCGGCGAGTCCTAAATCCGGGGCGCGGGCCTACTAATTCAAACAACTGGTGGGGATACGTTTTTTTGTTTAGCGGCCCGCAAGGAAAAGTCCAGAGGGCGGAGTTACCGAGGCTGGGGCACAGCGCAAGATAATTAGCGCGAGAACGCGCGGAATGCACCTGCAAGACAAATTAGGAAGAGAGGCGGCCACAGGGAACACAGGCCGGACCCGCAGGTGGGGAGCCAGACCGGTATACCGGCAGAAGATTACCCTGGTGGGGATTTTTCTTTACAGCCGCAGGCGGAAGCGCCAGCGGCGGGAGGTCGCGGGCGGGCTACGGCCGCGGCTAAATTGCCTAACGCGCGCGGGGGCCGCGGATCAGGCGGCGGAGGCAGCGCCCAGGGCGGAAGCCGACGTGCAATCCAGGGAGACTGAGACAGCCCCAGGACGGGCATGCAACGGTGCATCCAACGAGCCTGAGGACAGGCACCGAGGAGACCAGGCGCAGCCAAAATGGCGCGTGAGGCGTTCCCGGAAGTCCAGATGCGGACAGAAAGGAACGTTCCCGAGGACAACAAACCAGGGAGCCTGACGGGCACCACAGACTGACTGGGGACATAAGTCCAGCGGGAAACCTGGCGGTGACACGAAGTCGCGACGCCAGAACGCGCATCCAGGGTGTGGAGCGTGACAGGAGAGCCTTCCACAACTGAGATGCGTCAGCCCAGATCCAACGAGTGGAGGGGCGCCGTAGTGCACGATACACGGTCGACAACGTGGCGTGTGCACATCCAAAGTGTCTCAGCGCTACCAGACCGAGTCGGATAGCACCCGAGGGACGGGACCTTCGTATACCCGAGACGCATCCCTCAGAGCCACTTCGATCCAGGGTCACGGCGGAAGGCCGTTCAGCATTAAGAGTTCCAGAGGACATCGGTCCAGGGAGTCTGACGGGTAACACAGACTGACTGGGGATATAAATCCAGCGGAAAGCCTGAAGGCGAATCCAAGTCGCGACGCAAGAAAGCGCATCCAGGGTGTGGAGCATGATGGCAGGAGAAACTTCCACAACTGGGATGCGTCAGCCCAGCCATCGAGTGGAGGGGCGTCGTAATGCACAATACGCGGTCGACCACGTGGCGTGTGCACATCCAGAGTGTCTCAGCGCTACCCAAACAACCCTGGTGGGGATACGCGAAGCGTCTAGAATTCACGCCCCCCGACTTCGATCCCTGCAGGCCCCGGCTTTTCAAGGGTCGTGCACATCCTCGCAACCGACTCCCGACCCATGCAAGGTCTGCAGCACCCCCTACGGCTGCTAACTTCTGCTGACGTTTCTGCTATGGCGTCCTGTGCATCCCTCTCCTCTTCCTCCTCTTCCGCGTCCACCTCCTACTTGATTAGTGGTCTGGGATTTAGCAGGCGTCAGCGCCCTCTGCAGATGAAAACAACAATGCGGTTGGCGCTCGGTTGAAATCAGACGGCTTACAAGATTGCGCCCTGCTTCCAATGCCCTGCTTCAGAGCCGACGTCTGCACCATATTTACGTTTCAAAGTGATTGCTGTGTTGCAGCCTTGAGCCCGTCGGCGCTGACACCGCGAGATTCGTCAACTCGTTGGGTCAGCCCACATCTGGCGGTAAATCCTGGTCTGTCGCAGACCACCGCCCTACATTACATTAGTCTCGTCTGAAGGTTAAATAAACGGCGCTTTGCGGACAACTAAGCGAGAGAATGTTTGCACTGTGGCTGCGACGGGCCCCAACCCGCTACCACGATCACGGGGGGGGGGATCTTTGGGGTCCCTTGGGCTGTGTGTTTGGGCCCTAGGTGCCTGCTCGAGAGCCAAGGCTCGCATTGAGCAGAAAAGGTTGCAGTGTTCGTTTGATTTTGCACTCTCGCATTTTCGCCGTCTTGGTCGTGAATAGCAGCGTCTACGACGGACCAAACAACTCCTCAAATCGTGCCAAGGCGGCCGCTTAAGCGCTTAATGCCCCCAAGATGGCCCGAAAAGAAACACCAAAAGGGGCCCGAAAACAGATCACAGGAACATCATTGAGACTCCGTCCCCAAGACTGCCTCAATACGCCTCCTAGAGAGTCCCCAAAGGCCCCTGGCAGGCCTCCACCAGCCCTCTGAGCTGCTGTGTGCCCACATCCCAGGACTAGGCAACCATTCAGTCGTGCTCCCAGGAACCCTCAATGGGGCTCTCCAGGTGCACGGTTGGGAACACGTAGTAGCAGTCAGTCGCTCCGTCTTTTCCCTCGGCCTGCAACCACGACTCTGGCGAGGTGGGCCGATGGTCGCCGGATATGTGCCCTGCGTTCGTTGAATTCATTCACCTGTATTGACGGAAGCACGCTTCCATCACTATGATCGATGTAGAGCAGCGCTCTGATAGGATCGATCTGCTGACGCTACGAGATAGTACGTCATCCGAGATCATCCAACTGATGATGCATCATGATCGGTACGATGCTAATTCGCAGAAGGCCCACACATTATTCATCGCCGTGGAAAGCGTGATTCCCCTTACATGCTTCAGTGATATGCCACTTCTGTGGCATATGGTGCCCTTTCTTACTGGTGCGCTCTCTGAATTCATATTCCGTTTGACAAGCTACCCTCATTCTGCTGCACACATACCAGCGGATCGCCCATTCGATTGATGCCAGCTCTGTTCAGGTGGTAGTGTAGAGGTTTGCGACCGCTACCCGCTGCTCCAGACGCTGATCTGCAGATCACTTGAGCGCGCCCATCGCACCCTCCCTCTATTCCCGCCTCCTCCTCCTCCTCCTCCTCATCCTCATCCTCGCTCCTCTTCCCTCCTGCCCATCCGTCTCTTCATCCTGCCTCCCCCCCAACCCTCCCCCTCCACACTCACTCCCACCTCCTGCTTCTCCTCACTCCCTCCTCGCTCCTGCTCCCTCCTCCTCCTCCCTCTTCCCTCCTCGTCCTCATCCTCCACCTCCTCCCTTCCCCCTCCCCATCCGCAATGGAGAGGTCGCAGGCCTACTCGTCTGGCTCGCACGCTGCGATGGCGCGGGCTAAGCCGCAGCCCACGCCCTGCCAGGCGGCCAAGTCCACCCTCGGCTCTCGCTGGCAACGGTCGGAATCCTTCGACGGCGCCCGCGCGGAGGACGCGGCAGCAGAGGTCCGGCCGAGCGGGGGGGGGGCAGGATCAGTCTGCATGGAATCGGCAAGTCGGATCGAAGCGAAATGTGGTTCGGATCGGACTGCATCGGCACGGAATAGAAGTATAATCGGATCGGACGCACAACAGCGCCCTGCAAACATCTGGCCGCACCGGATCGTTAGAATATCAACATCGAATCGGACCAGGCCAGCCAGGATCGGCACCGAACCGATCGGATCGAAATGGACCCTGGGGGGTGAGAGGGGACAGTCACAGCTGCAGGGCCATCAGCGGTGAGGCAGCATGCCCTGTAACCCCAGGACGCGCAATGCTGCACTGAGCGTGAGGAATGAGAGCAGAAGGGGCGAACCAGCACCGATTCTTGTCAGAGAAAAGGGGGAGGAAAGAACGCCTTAGGGCTGCGGCCTCGCCTGTGGTCTGACCGTGGCCTGGAAAGTAAGGAGGAGCTCGAGAATTTGGCGGCGTGCACGGCCCAGCGGCCAGAAAGGACGAACCGACTGCCTGCTGCTGGCATCGCTGTTGCACCGACTGCTGCCGTCGCCGCCTGTGCATACAGGCAGCAGCTGCAATTGCAAGAGACGGCGGGGAGCCTCGACCAGGAGGGCCCGCCGCTGGGGAAGGAGGGGGCCCATCTCTCCCATGAGCGGGCAGGGAGAATAAGGACAGAGGAGGGAACCAGCTCTGACACACGAGCGTCCGTGATTGAGGGTTCAGCTTTTTTGAGAAGGGTGAGGGGTAGGTTGGGGTGGCGAGGCGGGTCTCCTCTCTCCCCCGCAAGGCGACGCCTAGGACCAAGACTCCTCCTCCCTCCTCCCTCGTCGCTCCTCCCTTCTCATCCCTCTTGTTCTTCTGGACTTCCTCGTGACCTAACTGGCCACCTCTGGACTTCCAGCGCGCCAACCCTCAGACTTCCAGCGCGCCAACCCTCGAGCCTTCGGTCTGCACTAGGTACGGTGTGATCACACACGGCGAAAGCGGTAGTGATGTGTTGTGAATGACGAAGGGAGGAACCACCTGTGACATCCAACCGCCTTAGCCTCTCTAGATCATGCTACACGGCCCTGGGACGAGCAAACCTGAACCCCTGAATGGGCAACCTGGTGCCCTTGCAGTCAGAAGCGCTCGGTGAGCTGCCTGCGCTCTTCCAAGGACAGCACCAGCCCAGGCTGACGCCCAAGATGCGCACATTCCCGAGATGGCACCAACTCCTCAGGCACGACCACCTCCTCCGCCGCCTCCGCCTCTTTCTACCCCTCCTCCTCTTCACTGTTCTCTCATCGCCTCTCCTTCTCATCTTTTCCCGCCCTCCCGACACCTACCACCATCCCTACTTGGTGCTTTACCTCGCCTTGCAAGAACAACTGCTGGGGCTGAAGGCAACGCCGAGATCAGCATACTTCGACAAAGCAAAGACGGAAGCATGCTCCCCGCCTCAAGTACCAGCAGGCGGTCCTGCTCATCCTCCTCATCGCAACAGCCCGCCAGCGCGATGACGAAGCGGCCAGCGACATCTCGCCAATCCGCGATGCTAATCTCCTGGTGCGCGACACGTGCAAAGGGGAACTGGCAAGTCTCCTGCAACATCGCAAGACGAGGCTGGCTGGCGTCATGGACACGGGGGTCCAAGGAAACAAGCAAGAACGTCCTGCTGGCAAGCCTGCAATCGTCCGTCTCCCACATGCCGAGCATCTCACGGACGCTCGCCCACCGCAACCGACGGTGTGGCCCGACGCCGCCCCCCGCCGCCTTGGGGAACGGGCTGGCCCAGGGCAGCGCTGCCCCTGGTCAGCCACGGCCATGTCGGGGTTCCAAACCCGGGTCAGCGTAGGGAGGGGAGGGAGTGTCGGCTCCACATGGTCCTCAAACCTGGGTTAACCAGAAGAAATCCGACTGGACTGGATGATCTCCGCTAGGGCTGACACCCGTTACCAAGACCCCCCGCATACGGTGTTTTCGTAACGATACCTTCCTGGCGACCACCTCCTGTCCATCCTGAGCAGTTGTTTTGGGATTGTGGGGCCAAGCACGGGCCCAGAAGCCCCCCGAAGGGTCCATTCCGTATCCACGATGTTCAACTGAAAAAACGCATGAAACAAAGAGCCGGACAACCCCTCCAAGACGGAAACAATCGCGTCCCAACATAAACCGTGTTCTCCGCTTTCGTTAACCCTCGCTCTGCCTTCGCTCCGCCTCTGCTCCAAAACGACGCCCAAACGAAAACGGGTCGCGACACCGTGCGCCCTGCCACGCATCCGTGGCCAACGCTCGGGCGCATCCGCCAGCCCGCCCTTCCCCCGCCAACATCCCCGCGTGCCTTGCGCGCTGCGGCGCCGCAGGCGGCGCCGCGGGCCGTGATCTGGTCCAGGGAACCCTCCGCCTCGGGCTCTTCTTCGTCCTCCTCGAACTCCTGTCGCGCCGCTCGCGGGGGATCGCGCGAACGGCGGGCGGACCGGAGAGGCACCTGGTCACCTCGTTTTGCGCCCTCGCGCCTGGCGGCGCGCGCACCTTTCAGGCCTTCGCGCCCCGGACAAAGGCGCCTTTGCGGCTCAGGCCGCGACGCGCGATGATGATGCTGCTGATGATGATGTTGATGATGATGACGATGGTGATGATGGTGATGATGACAATGATGCTGATAACGATTATGATGGTGATGATGGTAATGATGATGATTACGATGATTATGATCATGGTGGTGATGGGGATGATGATGAAGATGATGCTGACTATGATGATGAGAATCAGGATGATGATGCTGCTGATGGTGGTGGCGGTGAAGATGATGGTGATGATGCTGATGATGATGGTGGTGATGATGGTGGTGATGATGACGATGATGAGACGGCGATGACGATGGCAGTAACGATGATGATGATGATAATGATAATGACGATGGTGATGCTGGTAATGAAGGTGATGCGGATGGACGATGATGATGGTGCTATGTATGGTGATGATGGTGGTGATTCTGATGATCACCATGGTGTTTGTGATGATGATGCTGCTGATGCTGATCGTGGTGACGACGCTGTTGGTGGTGGTGATGCTGGTGGTGTTGATGATGCTGATGATGATGACGATGATGATGATGATGATGATGATGATGGTGGTGATGGCCGGACGTCGCAAGGGCGGGCCAGCTCCGTGCATTTTATGCCGCTCAATTGTCAGTGACGTGCAAGGCTGCGGCAAAAGTGGCTCGATGTTGGTCAGGAATCAGCTGGTCCCCATGCGTGGCACGCGAGCGACGCCAGAAAACGGGGTCGTCTGCGCCGACATTGGCGCGTAGGCTGCAAGCGTGAGGTGGCGCGTGAGCGCCCTCGTCTCCAGTGTGGCGTGCCGCGCGGGCGGCCCGCGTAAGCCACCGCGTAAGATCGCTGCGCCATCTCGCGCAAGACCCCTTTCTGATCGTCGCTCCTTTGGGGCGGCCACTCTCCGAGAAGAGCTACTCCGGATTTCGTAATAAAGGGAGGGGGGTCTCATTTCGGGGGGGGTCTTCTCCAAGCTATCTTGGAGGGCCTGGGGGGGTCTGGGGACGATGCTTTGGAGGGTTCTCCCACGGGGGAGGTCTGAAATGGCTTGTCTTGGGGGCCCAGACCCCCTCCCTTCTATCACGAAATCTGGAGTATCACGGCGTGGGAGGTCTCGACATATGCCATGTAACGGGAGCGAACACGGACAGTCGCAACGCGCCAGCACGCGAGAAGACAGCTCGCGCAAATGTAATCGTCGCCGACCCCGATGCCGAGAAAAATGAGCGGATTGAAAGGGAAACATAGGAGGGGGCGCAACACGGAACATGTGAGGTAGTGAGAAATCCGCCGATCCAGCGTGTGAGTTTCAAAAACCCTCAAAACAGCCTGAACCTCAACTCCTGAGCTTCTACCGGGGGATGGGTGCCGGGGTGGCTCTGCCGGGGTGGGGGGGGGGGCGATTCAATTCCTGGGGCGGAATCGGAGCTCCAGCTCACTCCGGGACGGCCCCCTCGCCCAGGAGGGCCTCGACATGGGCCAACAAGGCTCCGAGTCGCCGAACGATCGCTACAAGCTGGCTGGCGCTTTAAGGGCTCGCGGTCATACTATTCATGCCGATGCTGTTTTCATGGTTTTCAGTGGCAAGCGGGTTGGATGGCACGGAGGAGGGAGTGATGGAGGGATGAGGAGAGGGGAGAGGGCGGAGGATCGGAGCGGGAGGGGGGGGGGAGGATTTTCACTCCAGACACGCGACGTCAACTCACCGAGTATCAGGGCGGCGCCAGCCTCCACCTGTCTCCCACGACAGCCACTGGCAAAAGACGTCGCGAGGCGTCGTCTCGAGCCGCCTCCCGCGAGAGGCCAAGGGCCGCCAGGGCGCCCCGAGCGAGCTAGAACGCTCATGTTCTAATGGTCGGCTGGGGCGCCCGTCGCCAAAGCGATCTCGCTCCAACGATCGGGGTCGGCCTTTGAACGCAGAATGGGCTCCACGCTCAGGCCAGAGCGCGGGGCAGAGTGTTTCAAACTTGGGTCGCGCGCCAAGAGGATGTCCGAAGCTGGCGCAGCCTCGAGGGCGCAGCGGCGCCGAGCGATCCAATCTCGAACTGCCGCGGCCCCAGGGGCGACGTCAAAATCGAGCGATCCAAAACTGGGCTGGAGCAGCCTCTGGCTCATGTAACTGAAAGCTGAAACAGCATTCGTCTGCAATTCACTCGGACATCGACTCGCTGGACTCCTCGGACTCCGACTCCCCCTCGCTCTCCTCCTCGGGCTGGTCCGCCTTGCTCTTTTTGGGCGGCGGGGCGTCGTCCTTTGTTTTGGTCTTCTTGGATTTTTTACTGCCGCCCGCGCTCTTCGCTTTGCCACCTTTCTCTGTCTTGGGCGTTGTCTTTTTCTTAGGGTTTTTCTTTTCTTTTTTCTTCGGGCTCTTATTGTCCTTGCTCGCCGCGCCCTTATCTTTCCCCTCGTCTTCGGCTCCGTCCCGACCGTCCTTCACGATTCGCAGCGCCTGGGCCTGCAAGTACAAGGCGCGGTTGCAGAACGCCGACGCCTGGCCCGTCAGAGCGCTCTCCACGGCTTTCTCCCGCGTCGTCTTCAGGAAATGCGTCTTATGGTGTTCGTCCGCCGTCAGCGCAATGACGCTGCACCCCATTTCCAGGGCGCCGAGCACTCCATTGCCCGACGCCGGGGTGCCGAACAATACCCACTTCACCGCGTCAGAACCGCCAGCTTCCCAGATGAGCTCCTTGATGACGGCGCCGTGGAAATCGAACGGGAACCAAACCTCCTCGGTGCCAGTCAGGTGCCTGTAGAGACGCCGCTTCCTCGCGTGAATGGCGATCTCCTTCTGGGTCGGCCCCTCTGCGTTGCGCTCCCCGAGCGCCCCATCCGCAGCCGCGTCAGCCGCGGACGCAGACTCGTCGGGCGGCGCCATCATTGACCTCAGGCTGACATCGCGGACGTCCTTACTGACGAAAGTAAGATCTTTTGGGGCGCAGACGGGCGCCTTGCTCATGACCTCGACGTACATGCGCGAACCGCGGTCCACGTACCACCGCTCCTGCGGGATCTTCGGGGGCATCTTCCCCTTCCAGCAAAGGAACAACTTCTCCGTGGTCTTCGAATTAGCGACGCCACGGCAAACTTTCCAATAGTATCGCTCCATCAGCCTGCTTTCGTAGACGAGGATAAACTCTTTCACCTTCCACCCTTTCTCCTTGAATACCTTCTTGATCTTCGCCTCGTTCGTGTCCACCCTGCCACCGAACACCCAGCATATATCCTGATTCCGCTTCATCACATTGTCAGTCACGTCGCAGAACCGTTTGAAATCGCCCTCGTCAACTGGTGGTTCTCGCTGGGTTAGGCACTCGCCCTCGAAAACGTTGCACAACTTGGCGTTTTGGGATCGTACACGGCCACGAACCGGCCGTCACCGTTCTCCAGGTTCGCGTACAATTCCGTGGAGACCACGCTGGCACACAGCTCGTCGTGGCGCCCGTCCGACGTCAGAACGACCATCCGCGCCTCCATCTCCCGCTGGCAATGCGCCTCGATCTGCGCCTTGAAAGCCGCCTGCGCGTCAGGGGCAGTGCCTTCGGCGTGCTTCACCGCTGCCTCAGCTGACCCAGCCGAGGTCGCCGACGGGGGCGCCTCGGGGTCCGCCATATCGCTGGAGACTGTCTTCGGCGCTGCCTTTTTGTAGGCTACGATGAATTCAGCGTGGAACCGCTTCTTGACGCGGTCGGCCTCCCAGAACTTCTCCGCCGTGTACTTACCCGCAGTGATCGCGGACAATGCGCCTTTGATTTCGGGGGCGCACAGGCCGGAAAACACGTCCAGCGCGTGCGACATGAGCATTCGCGTGGTCTCGCGCGGCAGCGCCTGCAACCACGTCCTCCGCCTGTTCGGGCCCTCCAGGAGCTCGTACATTGCCATCGGGTCGCCGAGGCACGCGCGCGCCGTGTCCCAGGCCGACGGCGGCGGCCGCGCACCAGCAGCTGCAACAGCCGCTGTACCGTCAGCTGCCTCAGTCGGGGCAAGATCATCAATGGGCTTCCGGAGCGCGTCGGGGAAAGTCTTCTGCAGGTGGACCGCGTAACGTCCGATCCACAGGCGCTGCGCCACAATCCCGCCTTTGCCATCAAGTTGAGAGTCCGAGAACGGGTTCTTCTGCTTGGTCCGCAGCATATGCGCGAACAGCCACCTGCACGCGAAGGCGAGGCCGGAGTGCGTGTCGCACTGACGCACCAGCGTGAGAATCTTCGTGGGCCAGTCGAAAAGATTATCGCGACCGAAGTGCGCCCGGGCTCTGTCGACGATACAGCAGGCCTCGGAGTTCTTGGAGAGGACCTCGGCGCATTTCAGCGCAAAGTGCTCACAACCTTCACGCTCGGGGCACGGAACATTCCCCAGTTGACGCGCCCCCCGGACGTCATCCATTGATGCACCTCTTCTGCGGAAGGTAAAGATTTGCCGATTTTCTTGTCTTGCAGTAACTCCCTCACTTTGGCACATACCATCATTAGATTTTTACCGTCCATGCCGAAATGGTCCCGCAGCCGCTCTGTTTCCAACGGGAAATTCAGCGAGGCTTCCATGATCAGCTCCTCCACTGATTTCGCGACCTCCCCCGTGACTTGGAACAAGTGGAAATCGAAGGGCCAGTCGAGAATCAAGCGTTCAAGCGCGGCAGCTGCGTCAGCCGCCCCGTCTTTTTTGGCCCAGAAATACGCCAACCACGTTCCGTTGACGGCACAATCCAGGGCGTATCTGTCGAATTTCCCTTTCTCTGGTTCCGCCGTCGTCGACAGAATGGCAATCGGGATGTTATAGAATCGCGGCACTCGGGCGGGCACTTTCCAAGTCCGTTGGTCTTTCAGGGCCATATCGCGCACCGTCGCCGCAGAGGCAATCGCCGCCGCGCCCTCAGTGGCGTCGTTGCCAATGCCACCAGCCCCAGCAGAGGTGCTCTGCGAGACGTCGTGCGCGGTCGCGACGAGGTACACATCTGCGGCGAAGTTCTCCACCAGCTCCAAGGTTATGTCCTGCTGCAGAGCTGAATTTGCAGATGGGTTTGTCCAGCACAGGTTGCAAGACACGTTGCGGACCTCTCCTTTGGTGGCCAAACATTCGAACACCTTCTTGCCGTAGTGTGTCCCCGTGGCTTCCTCTTGTTTGGCTGGCCGTTCCAACAGCAGACGCTCGTAGTCGTCCTTGATCGCAGGCCATATGTCCGAAGTCCAGAACTCGAAGTACCGCATGGCGACCAGCTGATACAGCCGCGGTCGCCGCCTGCCCCGACCCTCTTCCCGAGAGAAGCAGAACGCGTCGCCCAGTTGTTTACCGAGCCAGCCTCGGCAACTTGAGCCGAAAAGCGGGGCGAGGTGCCCCGCCAGCCCTCTGGGTGTGGTACTGTTGTCCTTCCTCATCCAAAACCTTTTTTCTTGCTGGGAGGGGTGGCCGCCCCCGCCCCTGCCTGATTGTTTCTTGGGGGAGGGGGGGGGGGGGCGCGCGGGGGGGCGGGGGGCGCGGGGGGCGGGAGGTGGCAGCAGGCCCTTTTCGCCCAATATGTTTTCCAGAGGCCCAATATGGAGTCCAAGATGGGGTCTGGCTCGCTACAGCCGAAGAGCGTTCAAGCCAGCTTGCGACATTCCTGCCAAATCAGACCCAAGGGGGCCACAAAACGGTTCCACGGGCTCTCGAACGCCCCTCAGGAACGCCAGCTGAAACCACAAACCTTCGAAAACCGACATGGAATGTAAGATGCGTGCCCTCTCGCCGTTTCGCATCCGATGCGGTTTCGGGACCTCGAGATTGACCCGATACGGCCCACGAGGATCCAAAAGAGACTCCTGAGGCTCCTCAGGTGGCCCCTAATGGCTCCAAGAGCGCCCAATATCGCTTTCACAGGGCCAAGAGAAACTAAAAATACAGTTTGGAGGGCTCGCGAAGGGGGGATTTCCCAAAGGAGCCGCCATCCTTTGATCGATTGCCTCCAAGATGACACAACGATGCGCCCCAGAATTCCCGCGGAGGCCCCCAGCAGCCCGCGAAAAAAAAAAAAAAGATGACTTCAAAACTCGAATCCCGCGGTCTAGCACGGCCGCGTTCTAGCCCAGGGCGCGCCCCGAAGGTTTAGAACGGGCGGGTTCTAGCCCAGGCAAGCCCCGAGAGTTTCGAACGGGCGGGTTCTAGCCCCGCCGCGGTCTAGAGTGGCCGCGTTTTAGCCCAGGGCGCGCCCCGAGGGTTCTGAACGGGCGGGTTCTGGCCACGCCGCGGTCTAGAACGGCCGCGTTCTAGCCCAGGGCGCGCCCCGAGGGTGTGGAACGGGCGGTCTAGACCGGGCGCGTTCTATCCCAGTGCCCCCCCGGCGGCGGGCGTCGAGCGACGGCGGCGGCGGGCGTCGAGCGACGGCGGCAGCGCCTGCGACTGCGATGACGAGGGGGTGGAGGAGGAAGAGGAGGATTCGAGTTGGAGTCCGTCCAAGGAGACGTGTTCTTTCGGTCAGATCGCCAGGCGCTGCGCGTCCGCTTCCTCGAAACAACGCGCGAGGCGCCTAGGCGACTCAGACGATCTCCAGAGAGCCGGGGCGGCGGCCGCTCGCGGCAGCTGACGCAGCCGCGGCGGCGGCAGCCCAGCTGATTCAGCCGCGGCGCCGTCGGCCCACATTTCGAGATCTACAAGGCCTTGCAGATGCCACCCTGCTGTCCAGGGGCATCCGCGTCGCGAATATGGTGGCATGCGCCAGCTGCTACAGCTGGCCCCTGTAATCCATGCAAGGTCGAGATGGCATCTCAAAATTCCACGAAGGTTCAGTTGCAGAGCCATTTGCCTAATGGCTTCTAGAAATGCGCTTTGTAACATTGTACACAACGCCAAATACCCTTCTTCGACTTGATCCAACTATCGGGCAAGTCGGGAACAGGACAGACGCGACCACAAGATGCAAAGCAATTGCTGTTTGATCGGCACCAAAAGAAAGAGTCTGTAGTTTTGCCGCCGCACATGACTAAGCGTTCATGCGCATCATTGAAGAGTACTCTCTTCTTCAGGCAATTATGATTCATGCGCAACTCGCTCAAAGTGTGCAGACGATGCCAGGCGTGGTATTCAACGACGTCAAAGAGGACCTGCAGTGGACCGAACTGCAAGGAGTCTCCAACCTCGCCTTTAATGACCCACTTTCGTGCGTTGCCAACTCTGCCACATTTGCTTAGACGTGTCTTGTCAACTGGAAAAGCAAGCACCACTGGCATCGACCAGCATGATGGCGCCCCAAATGTCCTCCACTCGGTGCAGAGGAATGGCTTTGCGCGGTCCCTGGCGTGCATGAAGCCAGAGGGCAGAGGCAGGATTCCATCATGATGGTCAGGTCCGATGCAGAATACGCCCCTTCGGCCATTGTCCGTCGATGGCCCCACTTTGAAACCCCCTTGTGTGATCAGCAATGCCGTCGACAAGGAGGTCCCGTGATAACACAGGACGCGTTCATGAGAAAGTGGCGCCATGGTACCCTCTCCAACAATCCAGATGGTTTGAACGCCGTGAATATGATGTCTCACCTGGCAACCCGTCGGAAACATGTTGGTCCAGGGATAGACTCCAGACATCGCCCGCTTCTGCGAGAGCCCCTGAAAGGCAGCTGAAAGAGATGAGGTCTAAAACTAAAGACATTCAGCAAAACAACGGCTACGGATGAGCCCTATGAGCCCCATGCGTTCTATGAGTCATACTGCACCGATGAGCCCTATGAGCCATCTGAGCCATATGGGCCCAATGAGCCCGATGGGCCTTATGAGCCCCATAAGCCCCATGAGCCCCATGAGCCCTGCGGGCCCAATGAACTCTATGAACCCTGTGAGCCCTATGAGCCATGTAAGCCCCATGAGCCCTATGAGCAATGTGACCCCGCGACTTGGAATCAGCTAAATCCCCCTCGCCCCACTCCTTTCCTCGGGTTTTACGCGGCGGCCCCCCGAGGAGGGCGAGCAGGGGGAGGAGGGGGATGACGCCTTTCCCTGAAGGGCATCGCGAAGTGTCGCAACAGCGTGCCTCTAGGCCCAAACGATCAGCTCGGCGTGCGTTTCTGACAGGACGTCCGCCGGGCCTGTCCACGGCATCAGAAGTGCTCTTTCTTCACGGACTGCCGCCGCGGCGGCTCGTCGTAGCGCGCGGGCCCCCGGCGAAACGCGTCGCGCCCCCGCCGCAGTTGCGGCGGGTTACGACCTCGGCTATGGCCCTCTCCAGCTCGGTGAGCGCCTCCCGAGCGTTCGCCTCGGCCCGCTCTCGCGCGGCCTGTCCGACAGGCTCCTCGGGCACGCGCCGGGGCGGGGGGCCGCTCGGCGGAGGGTGCTCGCGCTGCGGCGGCGGTGGCCTAGAGGGCGGCCGCGGGGCCAGCAGAGGCGGCGCGCTCGTCTCAGTAGTCGGCGACCCTTTCGGCGGCCCCGGAGACGGCGGCCGCTGCGCGGCGCCAGCCAGGGCCGGCGGCGGGCCCGGCGGCGGCGCCAGGGCCGGCGGCGGGCCTGGCGGCGGGTCCGGCAGCGAGGAGGCGGCCGCCGCCGCCGCCCGAGGCGCGACCTTCCGCACAGGCTGCGCAATCGCCGCGCGTTGCGGCGGCGACGCCGAGGAAGCCTCGGCGGCTGCGGGGGGCGGGGCGCCGGCGCCGGCGCCGGCGCCCGCGAGCAGCCAGCTGCGGGGGGCGGGCATTTCCGAATCATAACTCTCGTCTGACTCGCTGTTCGCTGACGCCGCCGTCTCCGGCTCCTTCTTCACGCAGGCGGCCTGCGCATCAGCAGCTGAGGCAGCCGCATCATGAGCGGGCGGCGGAGGCGGCGGCGGGAGGAGGAGGAGTCTAGTGCTGAACGCCAACGCGAAGATGCCAGTGAATTCACGCCCCCACTCTTCCAACTGAGGCTCCTTCGGCAAGCCGCGCTCCTCTAGAACCAGGCGCGCGACCATCCGCCCCGCCGTCTGCGCCATCGCGGCGGCCTCGCTGTGCGGGCCGCTCTGCCCGCAATGAAGGGCCGCCCGTGCGTTGTTCCGCTGCTTCTGCCCTTGTCCTTTGTGTTTGCGACCGCCCCCCATGGCCGCAGCCGGCACAGCCGCGGCCTCTGAGGTAGGCGCCCGCGTCGCCGGAGGGGCCGCCGCCGAAGTCCTCGTCCCCTCGGCCACAACTGCGCTCCGCAGCTCGGGCCGAAGAGGCTATAGGAGAGGTGGCAGCAGGAGCAGGAGGAGGCAGCAGCAAAAGGCAGCAGGAGGAGGCAGCAGCGGAAGCAACATGAACAGAACGAGGGGGAGGTTGACGAGGAAGAGGTATTCCCCTCCGCCCCGTGCGCTTCCTCGCCCTCTTCCTCTCCCTTCTTCGTCCTCCCGTTTCCTCCTCCGTCCTCCTCTTCCTCCCCTCTCCTCCTCCGTATCCTCCTCCGCATCCTCCCCCCCCCTTCTGCGCCCCCTTCCGCTTCTCTCTTTTCCCTCCTCCTCCTCCTCCTCCTCCCCTCTCCTCCTGCTCCTCCTCCTCCTCCTCCTGCTCCCCCTCCCCCTCCTCCTCCTCCTCCGCCTCCTCCTCCTCCTCCTCCTCCTCCTCCTTCTCTTCTCAGCGCCCCCCTCCAGGAGTCCACGCTGTCGCCCCCAATGGGGGGAGGGGGGGGGGAGGAGTGGAAGACGCCGCTGGAGTTGGAGAACGGACGCGTTGTAGCCCAAGGCGCGCCCTGAGGGTCTAGAACGGCCGCTTTTTCTAGCCCCGCGGCGGTCTGGAACGGGCGCGTTCTAGCCCAGGGTTCCGCCGTGAGGGTCAAGAAGGGACGGGTTGTAGCCTCGCCGTGGTCTGGAACGGACGAGTTCTAGCCCAGGGCGCTACCCGAGGGGCTTGAACGGCCGGGTTCTAACCCCGGCCGCGGTTTAGAACGTTCGCGTTCTAGCAGAGACCGCCCCCCCGAAGGGCTGGGTGCGAGAAACCCAAAAATGGAGTTGGGAGGGCCCCACGAAGGGGGGATTTCCCAAAAGGAGCCGCCATCCTTTGATCGATGGCCTCCAAGATGGCACAACGATGCGCCCCAGAATTCCCACGGAGGCCCCCAGCCGCCCGCAAAAAATAGAAAGAACTTTAAAACTCGAATCCCACAACAAAACAACAACCAGGAGGGATGGGAGGGGGTGGCGTTGAGCGACGGCGGCAGCGCCGGCGACTACGATGACGAGGGGGCGGAGGAGGATGAGGAAAAGGAGGGAGAGGAGGAGGAAGATTCGAATCGGACTCTGTCGAAGGAGACGTGTTCTTTTTCTCCGGTGTCTCGGCGCTGCGCGTCCGCTTCCTCTTACAGAACGCGCGGCGTCTACTAGGCGACTCAGACGGTCTCCAGAGAGCGGCGGCGGCGGCCGCCCGTTGCAGCTGACGCAGCCGCGGCGGCGGCAGCCCAGCTGATTCAGCCGCCGCGCCGGCAGCCCACATCCCGAAAATTTCTTGCAGATCCCACCCTGGTGTCACGCATGCGGTGGCATGCGACAGCTGCCACAGCTGGCCGCTCCAATCCATGGAATCTCGAGATGGCATCTCAACGCCTTCAACGCCTTGGCGCGCCAGGGGCAGCGGCGCGCCAGAGGCAGCGGAGCGCGCTCGAACAACCTTATCCGAAAAAGTGCGGCGTCGGCCCCGGCTCCTGCTGCGCACAGTACTAGCACTCCATCTCGGGCTCGGACCCCCCCGTCCTGATCCAGAACGTGTCCGGCCACGGCCTGAAAATGCCGTTCCAACTCCCGAGGATCAGCTGGCACTCCGGCTCTGGGACACTCCAGTACGTCTTGAGCACCTTGAGCCAGGCCCCATCTCGGGGTCCCCACAGCACGCTGTACTTGACCGAGACCGTGCCGAACTCATAACAATTGACCTCCGAAGGACCTGCGATGCGGTGGTTCTGAGCCAGGACGAGGTCCGCATGGTCGAGCGTCGGCGTCGTACGCCCATGCCCAGACGGACCATCCACGGCGAGCCACATCATCTGAGACAGCGTCTGGAGGGCGGTCGAGTGGCCACGCGGCGCGCGATCCGCGCGGCGCAAATCAGCTTGAGCCCAAATGGGCAACTGGCCATGCGAGCGGGTTTCAATCGGCCCGACGTTTTGGGCTGGGCTGGACCTTCAGGAAAAGCGGAGAACGACGCGAGCCCACATGGGCATTTGAGCTCGACTGGCGACGACGCGCTGGTCTTGGACTGTCAGGAACGCTACACGACCAAAAGAAAATGAAGCACGACCGAGGAAACACCAGAGCTCCTAGCTGGGAGGCGAGATCAAGGGGGACGAGGAAGAAGGGAAGAGGAGGAGGAGTAAGAGTCAGAGCAAGAGTAACGGTGAGAGTAAGTGTCAGAGTAAGAGCAAGGCGAACTGCACGAGTCGGAGTAAGAGTCAGGGGAAAGGAAAGAGTACGAGACATAGTACGAGTCAGAGTCAGAGTTAGAGTAAGACTAAGAGTCAGCGTGAGAGGAAGCGTACGAGTGGGAGTGGTCAGGAGGAGTGCGAGTATACTGTGGGGGGGGGGGGGGGGGGGCGGGGGCGGGGAGGAAGGGAGCCAACCAACCAACCATCCGCGCCGCCGACGTGGTGCGGCCCCCCGAGGAGGGCGAGGGGGAGGACGAGGAAAATGACGCCTTTTCCTGAAGGGCCCAGCGAAGTGTCGCAACAGCGTGCCTCTAGACCAAAATGATCAGCTCGGCGTGCGTTCCTGACGGAGCAGCTGCAACAGCCGCTGGGGCGGCAGTCGGGGCCGCTACACTGCGTCGTAGATCCTCCTTACGGATCTTCTTCTTGGGCGGCTCGTCGTAGTGGGCGGGCTGGCGCGTCTGCTCCTCGGCGCGCAGGGTCCGCAGGTGCGACGCCGCCGTTTCCCGCAGGTGCGCCGTCACCCCCGCATCAAAAGTCCGCCCGCTCTGCTCCCGGCGCGAGCCGCGCTCGCGCCGCTCTGGCTCCGGCCGCCGCCTCTCCTGCTCCGGCAGCTGCGCGTGCCGCGGCTGCTCGGCGGCGCGTCAAGGGGAGCGGCGGGAAGGGGGGGGGGTTCTTCGAAGGCAGGCTGTTTCTCACCAACCCTCTTCACCTCTCCACCCCTTCCTGGGGACTGGTCTGTCGTCCTGGGTTGTTTCGTGGACGGCCCTGGGCGCCGAACAAAGGAGGGCTGGAGGCCGACCCCGCAGGAAAAAACGCTGGAAAAAAAAAACCCTTCCTCCCCCGCTCCCCTCGGCGCGCCGCCGCTCTTCTCCCGTCGCGAGCTGCGCTCGCGCCGCTCCGCATCCGGCCGGCGCTCCCGCCGGCGCCTCTCCCGCTCGGGCGGCTGCGGCTCGCGCGTCTGCAGCGGCACTGGCGGGGCGCGCTCAGCCCTGCGGGTTCGTTTTACCTTCCCCGCCTCCTCTTTTGGAGCAGCCGACGGCGCTGGCGAAGCACTGAGACCCGCGCCACGTTTGTTGTCAGCTTGGCGGCGACGCCCGCCGCTCCTCCCCTCGTAGGCTGGAACAGGCAAGGGAGCCCGGGAAGCACTCCGCACAGCATGCGCCCTGCCTTCCTTGGGCGTCTGGCTGCGGCGCCCGCCGCTCTTCGCCTCAGCAGCTGTACCAGCCGCCGAGTCATCCGCTCTGCGTTCGGTGACAGCCTCGCGGCGGCGCCCGCCGCTCCTCGCCCGATCAGCTGGAGCAGCGGATGCGGAGCAGGAAGCACTCCGAGAATCGCTGGACTCACCTGTCTCGGAGCCCTCTGGCGCCGCCGTCTCGAGCTCCTGGCTCGCGCCGGCGGCCCGCGCATAAGCAGCTGGGGCAGCCGCCGCATCGGGCTCTTCGTCCGACTCGCGCGGGGTGTCTGTTGACCCGCATTTGTCAGGTACGGGAGTCGCATCGTCGGAGGAGCTGGAGCCGGATCTGGCCCGCGCCCGCCGCGAACGAAGCTCACGCGGCGACAGCGCCGCCGCAGGCTTCTCGTGGGCCGCGCTGGACTCACGTGGCGCCGCCGCTGGCTGCTCGCGGGGCGTCGCCGCAGGCGGGCCCGGCGCCGGTGGCGGAGGCGGACGCGGGAGGAGCCCGAGCCTAGTGTTGAACGCCAACGCGAAGATGCTAGTGAATTCAACGCCCCACTCCTCCTGCTGAGAGTGGTTCGGCAAGCCGCGCTCCTCTAGAACCTGGCGCGCGACCATCCGCCCCGCCGTCTGCGCCGTCGCGGCGGCCTCGGCCCGCGGGCTCCTCTGGGCGCTGCGTAGCGCCGCCCGTGCGTTGTTCCGCTGCTTCTGGCCTCGTCCCTTGTGTTTCCGGCCACCCGCCATGGCCGCAGCTGGCGCAGCCGCGGCCTCTGAGGCAGGGGCCCGCGTCGCAGAAGGTGTCTCCGCCGAAGTGCTCTTTCCCTCGGCAACAACTGCGCTCGGCAGCTCGGGCCGCAGAGGCTATTGGAGAGGAGGCAGCAGGAGCAGGCGTCCTCCTCCTCCGTCCTCCTCTTCCCCCCCTCCCCCTCCTCCGTATCCTCCTCCTCATCCTCCTCCCCCCTCTGTGCTCCCTTCCGCCTCTCTTTTGTCCCTCCTCCTCGTCCTCATCCTCCCTCTCCTCCTGCTGCTCCCCCTCCCTCTCCTCGTCGGCCTCTGACCCACCAACCAAGCACGATATAGGATAGGACGATGGTCATCAGATATAGACACGCAGATGACAAGCGCAAGCGTCCGAATGCGGATGCACGTCGCACAGCAACAGTGCCATGTGGCTCACCTCCTGGGACGAAGGCTTCGCCCTTAAACTGGCCATCTCCGGACCTCCATATCCGACGTTGTTTTTCTTTTTTTTTTTTCTTCTTCTTCTTTTCCGCGTGATGTTTGCCTATGTGATTTCGTGGGTGTTGTGTACGTCCGAGCGACCAGCCAAGCAAAAGGCGGGAACACAACAACTCTCTCAGATGTTGCCATGGTGAAACACGGTGAAACATGAGGCTTAGGGGCCCGGTGGCGGCCCTCCCCGCCCTCGCGGGGCGGCCTTGCTCCCCGGGGTGTGTGCGGGAATGGGGGGCGGTGGCCATCCTCGCCGTCGCGGGGCGGCTCTGCCCGTACGTGACCAGCCTTGTGCGCGATAGGTTGACGCGCCATAGGTTACAGCATAGAGCGACGGATGCACACACCTAAATGCGAACCCCTTTTTTCAAATTTAAGGCAAACGCTGTCAGGGGAATCCCACTAACGCTCATGGGCGCAGACTCTCGACCCACCGCGCGCGCCAGGACGACCCGTCCGCCCCCTGGGACCATCATCCGAGTCTCAGTATGTATGTAGCCAGTTAGTCACAATGATCGCTGAGATCGCACTTATGAGCAATGGAATATTTGCTACAACCCGCCAGCCCTCTGCGAGGTCTGGGCGTAGGTGGAGTAGAGCGCCTGCAGAGGGCCACAACGAAACGAGGAAAGAATCGGGAGGACGGATCAAGGGGAGGAGGATGAGGAGGGGGAGGAGGAGGGGAAGTATTTTGTTTACCTGCCGAGGAGGATGAGGAGGGGGAGGACGGATCAAGGGGAGGAGGATGAGGAGGGGGAGCAGGGGGATGAGGAGGGGGAGGGAACGTGACCACGGGCTGCTTACGAGGCGGGAGCCCTATGTACAGATACTACCACATACCACCATCAGAAACGAGCTGGCTCGTTTCTGGATGGGCTGGCGTTGTGTCTGGATGGGCTGGCGTCGTTTCTGGGTGGGCTGGCGCCGTTTCTACAGGAGTGGCCGACGACGACGACGACGACGACGACGACGACGACGACGACGTCATCACACATTTCCTAATCACCAACTGCGTGAGTCGCACTGCAGCAGATGCTGAGCTCCGCGACCTCGACGCGCCCATGAGGTGGGACTAACGGCGCCAGCCAGGGCCGGCGGCGGGCCCGGCGGCGGCGCCGGGGCCCATGGCGGCCCTGGCGGCGGGCCCGGCAGCGAGGAGGCGGCCGCGGGCGCCGCCCGAGGCGCGGCCTTCCGCACAGGCTGCGCCATCGCCGGGCGTTGCGGCGGCGACGCCGAGGAAGCCTCGGCGGCTGCGGGGATCGGGGAGCCGGCGCCGGCGGCGGCGGCGGCCGAATCAGCTGAAACAGCCGACGGAGCCCGGGGACGCATGTCCGAATCTCACGTACTAACTCACTGAAGCGGCGTTGCGTTGCCGTCCGTGGTCATCACCGCGGGCAACTTGGAGAGCTTTGTCACGCGGCCCATCTTGACGTGAGGGCTCGTGCCAATGACGCGGGTCTTGGGCTTCGCAGCCTGCAGGGCAGCGACCATGGTCTTGTTGTTGTACTTCGTAGTAGCCTTGCATATGGTGGTCATCGCCCACTTCAGCTCGTCGCGCTCGACCTTATCTGCACGAACCTGGTTCCGAAGGCGAGTCACCATGCCCCTGACAACCGCCGCGGAGCACTCAAGGGGATCTTTCGTCATGTCGGTCTTGGTGGCTAGCTTTTGGCACACGCCGAATCTAACTCCATGGAACCCATCGGCGACCCTAGGCCCTAGGGAAAGATATGGCGCTGCGCCCCTGAAGCAACACCTGAAGCCACAAACAAACACGAGGCCAACACCAGGCCCTAGTCTTGCACAGGGTGGCTACGGACGTCATAGACGAGGCTCGACGACGACGAGCCTGGCACGAGGCTCGACGACGACGACGACACAGACGACGACGGCGGCGCGGTAGGACCCCCCTCTCGGGGGGGGGGGGTCCTACCATTTTGCCGGCGCCGGCGGAATGGTGGGAAGCCCCCCCCGACGTGGCGAGAGACCCCCCTCGGAGGAGGAGCAGAAGGAGGAGGAGGAGCAGGAGGAAGAGGAGGAGGAAGAGGGAGGAGACTGGGGGAGGCGACTGGGGGAGGAGACTGGGGGAGGAGGAGGAGGAGGAGGAGGCGGAGTAGGAGGAGGAGGAGGAAAAGGAGGAGGAGCAAGGGCCGAAAAGTAAGAGGAGGAGGAGGAGGAGGAGGAGGAGAAGGAGGATTGGGGAGGAGGATGGTGGGGAAAGGAGGAGGAGGAGGAGGAGGGGGAGGAGGAAGGAGGAGGGTGAGAGAGGAGGAGGATGGAGGAGGACCGGGGAGGAGGAGCCACTGAGGATGGCGGTGGACCGCCCCGCCTCGACGCCAGCGCCGGCGGCGTGGTAGGGCCCCCCTCTCGGGGGGGGGGGTCCTACCATTTTGCCGGCGCCGGCGGAATGGTGGGAGGCCCCCCCCGACGTGGTGAGAGACCCCCCTCGGATTTCCAAACTGGGGGGGGGTCTCTCACCACGTCGGGGGGGGCCTCCCACCATTCCGCCGGCGCCGGCAAAATGGTAGGACCCCCCCCCCCGAGAGGGGGGTCCTACCACGCCGCCGGCGCCGGCGTGGAGGGGAGCAGGGCCAACGATCGCCATCGGCGTCGGCGTCCCGATCTTTTCTGGAAGCCGTCATTTCTGCACGGCCGCGACTTGCAGGTACTCGTCGATCGTCCTGTAGAGGGCCCGATGCTTTGCTTTGGCATCGGCCCGATCCTCCGTGGCCCCGAAAACCACGACGCCCCTGCCCTCCACGGGGCGTCGGCCCCCCTCTGCGCGGGGCGTGCGTCGCAACTCCGCGGCTTTCTTGTGCAACTTTTTCGGAGTATATAATTCCACCTTGGATCCCGGCGCCACTGCGGCGCCGCGAAGGAGCGCGGGGACCGAAGGGAACTCGCGAGCCAGCGCATCTGAAACAGCCGCGCGGAAAAGAGGGCCCGTCTGCCGCCAGCGCGGCGCATAAGCAGAAGTAGAAGCCCTGCCCTTCTCGGCGAACTCCGTTGGGTCGGCACGGCGCGTTCCGAGCAGAGCTGCAGCGAGACGGGCGGAAACGTCAAAATCCGTCATAACAGAGACCCGCGCGAGGGCTAAGTGGACGCGCCGCGGCGCCGTCGCCCGTGCTCGCGCCACCAGTTTGACGAATTCCTGGGCGTCGCCTGTGACTGTGAATCCCTGCCTGCCGATGGCGGCCAGGGCTGTCGAGCCCTTCGTCTGGGCTAGACAGATGCCCGCTGTGTCCGAAGCAAAGCGATCTACTTCCGGTTCCCGCGCAGGAACGAAGGCGCGCTTGACCTTGCTGCCAACTCTCTCCCGGGCGCGCTTGGCCCCGTCCTCTGCCCGAAGGTACTTGTCCCTGGCATCGGCGGATCGCTTCTGGGCCTTATCGACGACGCCAGCCGAAGGCTCCGCCGGCGCTGCCCTGGCTGCTTCCGCCGCTGGACCCCATTCGCTGCAGCGCCTCATCTTGGCCCGGCCGCCGGGCCCCGCGGCCACGGCTGCGCTGACCTCCGCCTTCCGCTTCTCAGCGAAGGCCGCCTCGGAGCATCTGGCGCCGCGGGCGGCGCCGAGCGGCCGCCGGGCCCCGGCGTCCCTCCGCTCCTTCCGCGCGCAGGCCGTCCTACGCTTCCGCGGGTTCGCATCGGCGGCCCGCTGTGCCAAGAGCGCCATATATGTTCGAAGCGCCCCCTGGCAGGGGGCGGCGGCTGCAGCAGCCGAGCCCGCCTTGGAAATGGTGCCGACCTGCGCCCCGCGCAGAGCTGCGCTCGGGGGCGCAAAATCTGCAATGAGACAGGCTTCGAGCGTGGAGTCGAACATCTGTGCCCGCCCTTCATCTTTCATCTTTCTGGCGACTCTGAACCGTCTCTCGACGTTACCCGTGCTCGATTTGAATCCGAGGAAGCAATTCACCAAGCGGCGAGCGTTCAGCAGCTCGGGGAACTCGGCCGAGGCGCGGCCCCACGCCGCCTTCGCATCGCACCCCGCGCTCGCGTGCAACTCCGCCCGTGGGAGAATCTGCGCGAGCTCGTCCATCGCCGCGGCCTCCAATCCCGCCGCCTCGACGATGCGCGAGAAACTCGCGCGCGCCTCGGCCTCCCCCGTCGCCTGTGCCCCCCGCGCCTCCTGGCCGCGCTGAAGCGCCCGCGCGGAAAGGGGCGAGGGCAAGCGGAATGCTCGGAAGACATGGAGCCACCCAGCGGGGTTTCTGTAAACCGCCATGTATTCGCGCACGTTCGCAACCACCTCCTGGGCCGTGCGCAGGGCCTGCGCGACAATGCCCTGGACGTCTGCGTCCGTCGGTTGCCCGATGCCGACGAACTGCATCCCCGCCTTCCCAGTCGATACCACCGTGGTTGTCTTCAGGAATTGTAAAACCTCCCCAGTGAAAGTGCCTGGGATGGTCACCGCGGTCGCGTCGGTGAAGAGCGCACTTAATCGACGGGTAAACAAATCGGCCCGATCCACGGCCGTGGACGGGTCGGGGTGCGACCGGTCCCCGCCTGCCACCCAATCGTAATGCTCCGCCGCAATGTCCGCCAGCATCCCGCCCAAGAGTAGCCTCGGTGAGTTGACGCCGCCCAGTTCGGCCATGAGATGCCTGGCGTCATCGGCACGCTTCGAGGTGGACGCCGCCTCCTCTTCGAGGGCTGCCCAGATGGACCGCCATCGCCGGCTCATTCTTGCAAGAGGCCTCGCGCGGCTCGTGTACCGCTGAGGAGCCCACCCCAGATTCGTGCAGAGGGCGACGGCGTCCTTCTGCTGAGCATCCCCGAACCTCCGTCGGAAAACGTCCGAGGTGGTGACGAACTTCGCTAAGCTGGGCGGCTTCTTCCCAGAAACGAGGAGGTTCTCGACGAGGGCAACTTCTGCGTTCCCTTGCGCGGCGTGCAGGAGGACTTTGACTGCGGAGTGGCTTTCTTCCCACTCGCGGAACACCATGGACGGGAAATGCGCGGCGGCCGCAGCGCCCACGGACCTGTCCGCGCCATCGCTCGCCCAGGACAGCATGCACCCGCGCACCTTCTCGTGCAAGGACACGTCGACCCCGCCTCCTGGCTTCATAGTCATGCGCCGCACGCTATCACACAGAGCGGTCACTTTCCCGTCCGCATCCATGTCGGCGGGCAACTCCGTAGCGCCGATCAGGCGGTCTGCGAGCCACGGCCCGCGTTCTCCAAGGCGCTGCAGCCACGGAAGATTCACGCCGGGCTCCGCCAACCATTTGAGAGCGGGGGGGAGTCGCCAGAGAACCATGCCGATTTCAATCTGATACATTCTCCCAAGCCCGTCGGCCGCCAGCCGATACACATCTGCTGCCTCGGCCAAGGAGCGCGTGACGGCGCGTTCGGTTTCTGCGATGACGCCCACCGCGCGGGCGGCATCTCGGCGACTCAGGTTGTGGCTCGAAGCGGTCGTTGCGCCCGCCCGAGGTGATGCAGCCGCGGCGCAGGCAGCCCAATGCCCGAAATCTCTGAAAGATCCCCTCGTCTCGAGGAGCACCCGCGCGAAGTAAAAGTGCTCGCTGGTGAGGCCAAGGGAGGGCGTCTGGGTCACAGCTTTGGCCTGTGTGGGGGCGGACTCCAGCAAAGTAGATTCGCTTTGTTTGGCTTGCGCCCGCGCCTTTTCCGCCCGCAGCAACAACGCTTTCTGGTGGGTCTTACTCTGAGTCCCGTGCCGCAATATGCTCTGCAAGTGGAAATCCGCTGTGCCCTGAGCAAGCCTGTCCCGCCCAATCCCGCTGTCGGCGCACACCACGCACAACGCTTTACCAAACTTGCTGCACGCCAACCATGTCATGGTGGAGCCGGTGGCGTCGTCGCGGAAAGACGCCCTCGCCGTCCAATTCCAGCGGTGCTTCCAAAATAAGCGCCTGTCGCATGTTTCGATGTGTGCGGGATAATCGTGTTCTTTCGCGTGGGCCTCCAATCCAGGAAAACTGGGATCGAACTGCTCTGCAACGCGGGAAGTGGCACTGGACGAACC
Organism: Prorocentrum cordatum; assembly: GCA_963575745.1. Taxonomy (NCBI): domain Eukaryota; class Dinophyceae; order Prorocentrales; family Prorocentraceae; genus Prorocentrum; species Prorocentrum cordatum. The sequence goes on from CAUYUJ010016371.1 coordinate 870,892, forward strand.
TGCACCGCTGTCCGTGTCGGACCCCGCGCCGTGGGAGTCGGAATCTGCAGCAGCCTCCGACGCGGGAGCCGTGCTCGAGGAGGCTGCCCCCCTCGGCCCTTCTACTCCCGGACCGCCCGACAATTCAGAAGCTGACGCAGCCTCTGGCGCAGAGGCTGGAGACGGTCGGGAGGTCCCACCTGCCTCGGAGCCAGGCTGCGAGCCTGAACTCGGGGCGGCCCCCGAAGAAACGGGCGGTGCCTCCGATGAGCTTTTCGCAAAACTAGCCGCCGATCCTGGACGGTCAGACGATGGCTCCGTGCTCGAGGGCGCTCGCGGGGAGGTCGACGCCGCGGGCGATGGCTCCGAGGAGGGCAACGGTGACGCAGGGAAACCCTCCGATGAAGACATGTTGCCTTGAGCCTGGAATCGCAATGGCATCCTCATCACTCCTCGTGCTCCTCCTGTTGCTCCTCCTCCTCCTCCTCCTCCTCCTCCTGTTCCTCCTCCTCCCTTTTCCTTCCCGTCCCCCCACGTGTTATGTTTATTTGTCCTCCTGCTTCCTCCCCCTTCTCCTCGTCCTCCCACACCTCTCCCTTTTCCTCCCGTTCCTCCCCCTCTCCCGTTCGGATTCTAGAACCGCCCCGTTCTAGCCCTGGCCGCGCCCGGAAATTCTACCGCGGCAAAGTTCTAGCCCCAGCGCCGTTCAGAACGCACGCGTGCTCACCCAGGGCGCCCCCGTTGGACAGAACGGTCATGTTGTAGCCCCCGCCGCGGTCTAGAACGGCCGCGTTCTAGTCCAGGCCGCCCCCGGAGGGTGTGGAACGACCGGGTTCTAGCCCCGGCCGCGGTCTACAATGATGCCGTTTTAGACTGATCGGGGGCGTCTCGCCTGAGATTTCCTCGCGATATGGGTTGGGTTTTTCTTGGGGCGGCCTCGTTTTCCAGGAACGCCCTTGGTTTTTGCGATCGCGCCTCGATCGCGATGGCAGGAGCAGGAAGGAGGAAGATGACGAAGAGGAAGATGCGGAGGAGGAGGAGGAGGAGGAGGAGGAAAAGGAGGAGGACCAGGAGGAGGAGGAGGAGGAGGAAAAGGAGGAGGACCAGGAGGAGGAGGAGGAGGAGGATGAGGATGAGGAGGAGGAGTTTTTCACCAAAACCTAGAACGAGTCCAAGCGGGCCGTGCTGTCTGCGGCGGCGAGCCTCATCCGAGTCGAAGCGGGGTGCATCTGGAACAGCCGCGCAGCTGATACAGCCGCGGCGCAGCTGTCGGCACCGCAGTCGCGGCCTCGAAACAAATAAAAGTGGCCAGCGAGGCGCGAAACCCGCAGCTGGAGAAGCCGCGCAGCTAAAAAAGCAGCGGAGAGCCTCACGCTGCCGTCGGGGCGGCCGGTCGCCAGAGCGCTCATGGCTGCGGAGGAATAGGAGGAGGAGAAGGAAGAGGGGGGAGGAGGAGGAGGAGGAGGAGGGGGGGCATGGGGTGCGGGGGAGGGGAGGGAGGGGGGGGGAGCAGGAGGAGACGCCCGACGCCAAGCTCGCGCCCGTGGAGCCTAGGGCGACTCGATAACCGACCTCAATTCGCGTTCGAGCGTATCCTCACTCAACTCGCTCGGGATCGACTCTTCGGCTGGCTCTGCAGAGCCGCGAGCGCTTCTCCGAGGAAATTCTTGTAGTCAGAGGCTGCATATGAGGGGGGCCAAACCCCACAATGGCAAGCCGGTCCACCTCTCATCCTCGTCATCATCCTCGTCGTCGTAACGCTGCCCATCCACCTCGCCATCCCACCTCATCCACCGCGTCATCTTCCGTGTGCCGTGGAAAGGTTTGGCCCCCCATCGGATCGCGGATCGGGCTTTGCAAGAGGCTGATGTCGCTGAGGAAATCACCAGGAAAGCGCGGGCCCGCGCGGGCCCTCAGACTTGACGCTGACTGGCTCTGTGCAATCAGGTCCCTCTCGCGCCTGAGGTTCTCCAGTGCGATGCGGCGCCGTTCGTCTAGCTGCAGCATCGGTGTCGGCTCGGGGGGCTGCTTTCTTTCTGGCCGCGACTGTCAGTGTTTTCCTTCTGTGTCTGGCCACGGCCGTCATTGGCATCGGCGGGCTGCCTCTGGACGGGGCCACGTTCTGACAGAGCCTGTTCGGGGCCGTGCTGATCCTCGGGTGCTGGGCGCTGGCGCTCCGCCGCGGCTGGCTTCGGCCTGGCTGCATATTATTGTTGTCTGATTAGATGGACCGAAAATGAGGCTTTTCTTGGCCTGCGATGCCCATAACTTCCCCCCACCCATAGTAGAACGCTAAGGATGTTTGGAGCATGGCGCGACACGAATCCACATTCGCACGCGCGCGCAAACGCGCACACGCACGCACGAGCGCCCATGCGCACAGGCGTAGCGTCACCGCCTGCGGGATCGAAGACACGCGCGCGTGCGTTCGTGCGCGCGTTTGCGGGCGCGCGTGAATGTGGATTCGGAGTATCCCGAAGCCTTGCAAGGCTGGCTACGAGGTCCGTGATCATCTGGTTCGGTACACCTTCTGGCCGCGTGAAGCCCATATCGTCGTCCATAGCGCTACCCGCTCTCTCTCTCTCTCTCTCTCTCTCTCTCTCTCTCTCTCTCTCTCTCTCTCTCTCTCTCTCTCTCTCTCTCTCTCTCTCTCTCTCTCTCTCTCTCTCTCTCTCTCTCTCTCTCTCTCTCTCTCGCGAATCGAGCCGATGACCGAGAGTTATGACACGTCTGGAATCCTTTGAGCCGACAAGGTTTGTTAATCGCGGGTGGCAGGGCGATCGGTGCGACGGAAGGGGTGGGTGCGAGGGGCTCAGGGGCGGGCGGGGGCGGGCTAGGAGGGAGTGGAGGAGGCAGAGGCGGTAGAGGAGGATGGGGGGGGGATGCGGCGAAGGACTATTGCGGGTGGGAGGAGCGGGAGGAACGTGAGGGGGGGGCAGTGGTGAGAGGGCGGGGGAGTGCAGTCACACACGTCCTCACCCCTGCGCTTGCGCTCGGGGCGCACGCGTCGGGACTGTATCCGTTGCATCCGAAACCGGTATCGATCGAGTGTTCGAGCAGTGTGTAGCCCGTGACGTGGCGTCGGTAGCGTCACCGATGCGTCGCCGATCTCACCGATATCGGTGAGATCGGTGAGATCGGTGAGCCCGCCCCAGCTGATGCAGCTGCGGCGGAGGACAGAGAGACACCGTTAGACCGCCTGTCGCCCAGAGGGCTGGCGGGATTACGCCCCCACCCACCCTGGAGGAGGAGGAGGAGGAGGGGGATGTTTTCCCCGCAGCGTCCGCGCCCACTCGCGCGTCTCGCACGCGCTGATCCCAGCGCTGTGGCTGAGCAGCAGTCTCGCACGCGCTGATCTCGCACGCGCTGATTCCAGCGCAAGCGCCATGCCACCCGCTAGTCACTGGTCGCCCCTCCTGCACGTGCTGATCCTGTTGTACGCCGGCGTAGCCCACTTAGTAGAACCAGTCGCAATCGGAAAAACGCTGCACCATCTGTGCATCCACGTAATCCCAAGTCCACTCTTCCGCGTAGGCGATGGCATTGTAGTCCGCTGCCACCCAAATCACCCAATACTAATTGCCCGACTTAGGGTCCCACCACGGCTCGAAATAGTGCGACCTCCACTGCTTGATGTAGGTGTACGTCTTCTCGTTGTAGCTCCAACGGTGATTGTTGCCCTTGTGCCACTTGACGACCTGGCTCTGCGTGTCGTCCGTAGTCCGATACTCCCGCCCCCGCGTCACCGTGGCGGATCTGCGCAGCGAGCCGCGCGCGCGCCGCGCACACCGGCAGGGCGGTAATGTGATATGGAATCCGTGAATCTTGAACCACGCGGACTACGGACGCAGGGCGCGGGTCGGCGCACGCAGCATTCGCAGCCCCCACCCCGCCAATTTCGATACGTACACCCATCACACGTTTCGCTTGCCCATAGCCTCCCCCCGAAGGGAGCTCCAGACGTCGCCTCTTGGACCCCTCTTGGGGCGCTCTTGGAGCGCTCTTGGGCGCTTTTGGGGCCGTCTTGGGGCTCTACTGGGCCTCTCTTGGGGCCCTCTTGGGCAATATTGGAGCCATCTTGAGACCTCGGATGGCCATCGGAAGCGAAACAGCGAGACAACAAAAAAACACTGATTTTCTGTAGCTTTTGGGACGATTTTGGCCCCTTCGGGTCCCCCCCAATTGGGGCATCCTCGTCGGAGGAGGAGGAGGAAGAGGAGGAGGAGGAGGAGGAGAATGAGCTGAGCAGGGGGATGTTGGACGAGATGGAGGAGAAGAAGCAGAGGGAGGAAAAGAACGAGGAGCAGGGAGCAGAGGGACGCCCTAACGCGCCGCGGCCCCCCCCCGTCCAGGTCCAGGATAGGGGGCAGGGGGAGGGGTAAACCCCTCCCCAAGGGGGAAAAGGGGCGGGTGGAAGAGGATCTGTTCTGGACCACCTACGCCCAGAGGGCTGGTGGGATTGCCATATAGCCCTATAGCCCTATAGCCATGTAGCCTTATAGCCCCCCACGAGCGAGTGAAGCGTCCAAGATGGCTTCCATGAAGGCCTCCTGTTGCTCCTCCTCCTCGTGCTCCTCCTGTTGCTCCTCCTCCCCCTCCTCCTCCTCCTCCTCCTCCTCCCTTTTCCTTCCCGTCCCCCCACGTGTTATGTTTATTTGTCCTCCTGCTTCCTCCTCCTTCTCCTCGTCCTCCCATGCCTCTCCCTTTTCCTCCCGTTCCTCCTCCTCTCCCGTTCGTATTCTAGAACCGCCCCGTTCCAGCCCTGGGCGCGCCCGGAGAGTCTAGAACGGCAGTGTTCTAGCACCATCGCCGTTTAGAACTCACGCGTTCTAACCCAGAGCGCCCCCGTAGGACCTAGAACGGCCATGTTCTAGCCACGGCCGCGGTCTAGAACGGAGAACGGCCGCGTTCTAGCCCGGGCCGCCCCCGGAGGCTGTATAGCCCCGGCCGCGGTCTACCATGAGACCGTTTTAGACTCATCGAGGGCGTCTCGCCTGAGATTTCCTCGCGATATGGGTTGGGTTTTTCTTAGGGCGGCCTCGTTTTCTTGGACCGCCCTTGGTTTGCACCTCAGAGCCCTGGTCGTCCGAGGCCGCGAGCTGCCGCAGCAGCGGAAGCCGTAGGTGCAGCAGTCCCAATGGCAGGAGCAGGAAGGAAGAAGATGACGAAGAGGAAGATGCGGAGGAGGAGGAGGAGGAGGAGGAGGAGGAGGAAAAGGAGGAGGACCAGGAGGAGGAGGAGGAGGAGGAAAAGGAGGAGGAGGAGGAGGAGGAGGAGGAAAAGGGGGAGGAGGAGGAGGAGGAGGAGATTTTCCCCAATGCCAAGAACGAGTCCAAGCAGGCCGTGCTGTCTGCGGCGGCGGGCCTCATCCGAGTAGAAGCTGGGTGCATCTGGAACAGACGCGCAGCTGACACAGCTGCGGCGCAGCTGTCGGCACCGTAGTCGCGGCCTCGAAACAGATATAAGTGGGCAACGAGGCGCGAAACCCGCAGCTGGAGAAGCCGTGCTGCTAAAAAAGCAGCGGAGAGCCTCACGCTGCCGTCGGGGCGGCCAGTCGCCAGGCGCTCATGGCTGCGGAGCGCAGCACGCGACGCACTCCGCCAGCGTCGGGAGAGCCAGTGGGCACCTGGCAATCCGAGCCGCCACTGCTCGGGCGGCGGCGTAGTACACCTCCGGTGGCGACGGCACTTGCTTCATCCCGCGGCCCCTGTCCCCCTTGAAAACGTCAGAACGAAGCATCAAGGTGATGTGGCATCCTTCGTCGGTGGGCGAGCGACGGAAAAGGGGCTCGCACGCGTCGCCCCCGAGGTGTTGCACCTGGTGCCACGGGGCGCAAAGGTTGCCGACGTAGAAAGAGCCCGGCACCTGGCGCAAGGGCGCGGGCTCCCACGCCACCGAGGCGCCCTCGGCAGGCCGACCCTCCCGCGTATAAACCACGTGGCGGGTCCCGAAGAGGGTCAGCCCGCCGTGCACCAGGGACGCCCCCCCGTCGAAGTGCGACGGGTCGCCGCGCGCTGATGGCCGCATGATCTGGATGAGGCCGTAGCACATCGCAGTGTCGCTCATGCAGGTGCTGAAGAAGTGCTCGCCGTTCTGCTTCCACTTCCAACGCGGAACCTGTGCTTTCACCGCGCTGCGAATTTCCTGGGTGAGGCCCTCGAACCACTCGCGGTTCCGACCCATGAAAGCCTGCACGAACGCCACCGCGCGCGCCGCCTTGACTGGCGAGGATGCGTCCAAGGTGTTGATCGTCGTGCACCCTGGCGGATCGCGCGTCGTGTAGCCCGCCACCTCGTGCTTCAAGGCCATTTCCTGAACCCCGAAGCAGGTTTTTCGCCGCTTCCGTACCTGCGCGGCCTCGCCGATCCACTCGGAGACGATCGCCTGCCAGGAAGGGTCCTCCTGCAACCATGCCAGCACGTCGGGCGGCAGCAGGCCCTGGGCGATGGAGCACGGGCCCCTGGCACACGGCACTTCCTCCAAGACAACTGGGAGGTTCTGCCACGCAGAGGCCAGGCTGGCGGCCGCGGCGCACGCCGCGCGCTCGTCAGGCTCCAGCACGAGGAGCCTGCCCAGTAGCTTCATTAGCAGCATACTGTGCTGCAGCTCAGGAAGGGGCCACTGCCGCTTCAACTCAGGGAAAGACGCCTTCCAGTGTGGCAGCTGGCGCAGCCGCCCGTCGGGCACAGGGGAACCAAGCAAGCGCCACTGGAGGAACGCAACCTCTATCGCGCTCGCCGCCCAGAAGAGGACGCGCCCCTGCAAGAGCTCAAAAAGGAGACAGCCGATGGACCATCCGTCTATCGATGCCGTGTAGCGCATATCGCCGAGGATCAACTCGGGGGCGCGATAGTAGAGCGTGGTGACCTGCACGTCCGACCCTGTGCGCGGCGCCCGGTGCGCATGCTCGCTCAGCTGTAGCGACCCAACATCGCCCAAGAAGACGTTTCCGCGCTCGGCGCCAGCATCCGCGAAGATGGGACCTCGGAACAGTACGTTCTTCGGCGCCACGTCCCCATGGAGGACACCGTGGGCGTGCAAATGGCTGCACGCCTGCAGGAGAGCAGAAACAACAGGCCACGCCTCGTGTTCCATGAAGGCCCGACGCTCCACCAGCGAGGCCAAGGCGCCGTCACATAGTGGGTCCGCCATCGTGCCCTCTGGCACGAGGAACCGTGGTCGACCGTCAGCTCCCGTCTGATACGGTTGGCGTACATATTCTTCCAGACCCCCCCCCCCCTGTCCCCTCCGGAGTGCCGCGTGCATCGCCCCCCCCCTTCCCTTTTGTTCCTTGGGTTGTCCGACGAGTCCCTAGCTGTTCCGAGAGCGTCCCAGATGGCCCAGAAACCTCCCCAGTCTGCCCAGAGAGGGCTTCCCAAAAAAGCCAAGCAGGCCTAGGCACGCCCGCGTAGCCTCGAATGCGGCTCAGGATGGCCCCCAGACGGCCCGAACAGCCGCCAATGCAGCCCAAAAGATCGCGTAATCCACGTTCGTGCGCTGTCTCTAGACGCGGGCCCAAAAACACCCGAGACCGCTCCAGGCGCCCCTTACGGCCAAAGAGGCTCCAAAGAGAACCCCAGGGCGGGCAGGGGGGAAGGGGGAAAGGGAAGAGTAATTGAGAGGACGGAAAGGAGACTAGCGGAAGAAAATGGGAGTGAGGCTTTCGGACCCAACAAGCGCGGCCCCAGGGCCTGACCTGAGCACTCGTAAGCTATTGTGCAATGTCCTTGTTTGCGCATGTTGCAAATACCCTCCCTCCCTTGCTGGATCCGTTATGAACGTTTCTGGCACGTGTCGGAAAAATCCCCTCCCCTCCCCCATCCCCCCCCTCGCCCGCCCCCTCCTGCACGGACGTGTTCCAGCGTTATCCCCCGCCTCCTCCGTCATCCTCCGCGTCGCCCTGCTCCCCCTCCTCCCACTCCTCCTCAAACCTCCTTTCCTTCGTCCACCTCGTCCTCCTCCTCCCCGCCCTCTTGCCCCTACTCCTACTCCTGCCCCCCCCCCCCCCCTCCCACTTGCAGCTCGGTTGCTCCCCCATAATCGCTCCCCCCCAGCGGTGTTGTTCCTTCCTCCCCCTCCTCCCTCGTTCACCTCTTCCCCATCCCCCCCACCCCCCCATCACCAGAACACAGACGGCGCGTCGTCGCAGAGCCAGGGGGCGCGACTTAGAACCCAGAAGCGAAACGCTGAGGAAGGACAGGAGGGCAAGAAACGAAACGCCAGGCGGGAGTAAAAAAACAACGGAAAACTATTCATACTAAACGCGAGCCCTTACAGCGCCAGCCAGCATGACGCCCGAGATGTCCCCCAAACGGCTCCAGAATCATCCAGGATGCCCTCAAGATCCCTGAGAAGGCCTGACAAAAAAAGGCCCGCAAAAGCAAAACATGTCCCACTCCATTGGGGCATCGTACAATTCTAGCGGATTCGTCTCCTGGGCCTTCAGAGCGTCGCAAACGTCCCAAGAGAGCCCCAAAACGGCCCAAAGAGCCGCCAAGAAAGCTCCACGACGGCCCACGACGGGCCCAAGATGGCCCCGAGGCCCCCGGAAAAAGGCCCAATAGGGACCCATGACGGGCCCAAGAGGCGCCTGAGACGGCGCCAAGACGGCGGAACAAGTGCAGAATAAAAGTGCCGAGTGCGGCCCAAAAACCCCCAGCAGGCCACCAGAGGCTTCCAACAGGTCTGAAACGGCCCCAAGATGTTCCCAACTGGCCCCGAAGAGGCCCCCTGAAACCCTCGACATGTTCCCAATAATTTCAAACAGTGCATCCAATACGCCTTCTAGAGGCCTCGAAACTGCCTCCGCTCCCCCCCGAGAAGCGCAAAACAGGCCCCCATGCTTCCAAGACGCTTACGTTTGAACACGAGCGCGGCAAAAAACAATTTTCCACGCTTTTACATCTTTTCCCGTCTTCGGTGTCCTTCGCACCCATGATCTCACGAAGGCCCGCAAAGGACCGCGCGAAGGCCCCGAACACCCCAAAAACGCAATGGTTCCTAGCAGAGACTGGCGATTTACAAGGCTCCACAAATAATTGTGACGCACACAGCTCCAACACAAAGTTGGTTCAGAAAGTGCACCACGTCGGCGAGATGCCATACCAAAGAAGGCCAACACCTGGCCCCAAAGGGGCTTTCCAACAACCGCCGAAAATCTCATCCTCGTCGTGCTCCTCCTTCCCCCCTTCCCCTCTTCCATTTCCCGCTTCTTCCTGGTCCTCCTCATCCTCAGCATCCTGCTACTTTTGCCCCCCCCTCCACCTCATCATGTTCCTCCGCCTCCTCCTCCTCCTCCTCCTCCTCCTCCTCCTCCTCGTCATCATCATCATCATCATCATCATCATCCTACTCCGTTGCCTCAACTCCCAATCCTCATCATCATCCTCACCGCCCGCCGTCGTCGCCGGTCATAACGGCCATCGCGCGGTTCCGGTAGCAACGGAAGCGCCCCGGATCGGCGGCGCTGGTCGGAGGCCACTACAATAGAGCCACGCTGCGCGCAGCCAAAGAGGCCGTCGTCTGCCCCACGCATATTCATGAGACGGCTCGTCGTTCATCCGCTTGCGAGGGTCTTGAGGATTGACCATTGGGATTTGTCCACGATCGAAAGACACTCCACCCACCGCTCGCCCACCGTCCCGACCACTGAAGCAAAGGGCTCCCGAGCGCATAGAATCGTTCGGCGAGAAGGATGGCGAATTTGTTAGTGCAAACGCTGACGCGCAAGAAAATGACGAATACCCTCTGCAACCCGGGTTTCTTAGCAGCTGCGCTTGCTGCTGCCGCCTCCATTCTGTCCGCGGCCTGGGCAGCTCGCCATGTCTGGATCAGGATGCCGCGCCGTGGAAATGCCTGTGTGCAAAATGCAAGACGCTGCGCCGCGCCCTGCATCTGTGCCCAACATGGGGCGCTCCGCTCTCTACGGTGCCAGGCGACTACTGGGGGCGTCGGCGCCGCCGTTTGTGGCCACTCGTCGAGCTCAGCGCGCCTGTCAGCGATGGCGCGAGCGGAGCGTCGCAACGTGCTTGCCGCCACCATTGGGAGCCTGGCGAGGCAGAGACGAACGAACCCGTGGCCAGTACAAATTACCCTGTGACGTGCCCAACCCTATATTATACTCAGGACAACAAAATGCCAACTGGCATTCTGAAGGGCCCGCGATGCAGAAAGAGCACCCAACAATGATTTCAGAAGGGCGCAACGAGAAGTCCCGTGGTGATCCGCTTATGACGTACCTCCGCTGGGCTTGGGCTTCCCAGGAGCCCGCGACAGTATCACGTGAAAAACGGCCGCAGAAGCGGCGATTTGATTTTTCAGTCGATTTGGCCCGGCCTGGACACAACGCGGCATCGCAGTTGGTCGTTCGCCACATTGCTAAAACTCCAACGCTGAATTGCGCGCGTGGGTCCAGAACACACACCCTACCAGACCTCGCCATGATGCACCGCGATACGCTGCCTCACCCGCCCAGAAATGGTCGACGCCATCAGCGTCCGATTTTGCTCCCGATTTTGCGTCTGTTTTTGCGTCCGATTTTGTGTCCGATTTGCGTCCGATTCGTGTCCGATTTCAAATCCGATGTGCGTCTGATTTATTGCAGTATTGAACCGACACACAAATAGTCGGACGCGAAATCGGACGCGAAACTTTTCGCAAACTCGGTCGCTTCTGGGCGCACTTCCGGGCGCTCTTTCGGGCGCTTTTCCAGATTCGCGTCTGGGCCATATTCTGGGTACTCTTGATGGCGCTTTCCTGGGCGCTGTTCTCGGCGCTCTTCTGGGCTCGCTCGGGCGCTCGCCCCGGCGCGCTCCCAGGCGCTCTTCCGGGCTTTGTTTTGGTCGCCCCCAGCGCACCATCTGGACGCCAGGCGCGCGCCCGATCTGCAATGTGCTATGTGAAAACCGAAAAACCGACAGTAGCGACAGTTGCGCAGATCGCAGCCCCCCGGGGGCGGCGAGGTCCCGTGGTGATCCGCGTAGGACGCACCTCCGCTGGGCCTCCCAGGAGCCCGCGAAAGTGGCGACAGCTGCGCAGATCGCACCCCCCCCCCAGCGGGCGGCGAGGCACCGCGGTGATCCGCGCATGACGTACCTACACTGGGCCTCCCAGGAGCCAGCGAAAATGGCGACAGCTGCGCAGAGCGCAGCCCCCCAGGGGCGGCGAGGCCCCGCGGTGATCCGCGTGCGACGTGCCTCCGCTGAGCCTCCCAGGAGCCCGCGAAAGTGGCGACAGCTGCGCAGATCACAACCCTCCAAGGGCGGCGAGGTCCCGCGGTGATCCGCGTATGGCGTACCTCTGCCGGGCCTCCCAGGAGCCCGCGAAAGTGGCGACAATTGCGCAGATCGCAACCCCGCAGGGGGCGGCGAGGTACCGAAACGATCCGCGTGGGACACACCTCCGCTGGGCCTCCCAGGAGCCCTCGAAAGTAGCGACAATTGCGCAGGTCGCAAGCCCCCAGGGGGCGGCGAGGCACCGAAATAATCCGCGCGGGACGTACCTCCGCTGGGCCTCCCAGGAGCCAGCGAAAGTGGCGGCAGTTACACAGATCGCAGGTCCCAAAAGGGCGGCGAGGTACCGAGGTGATCCGCGTGGGACCCACCTCCACTGGGCCTCCCAGGAGCCAGCGAAAGTGGCGACAGCTGCGCAGATCGCAGCCCCCCAAGGGGCGACGAGGTACCGAGGTGATCCGTGCGGGACCCACCTCCGCTGGGCCTCCCAAGAGTGGCGACAGCTGCGCAGATCGCAGCCCCCCAGGGGGCGGCGAGGTACCGAGGTGATCCGCTTGGGACCCACCTCCGCTGGGGCTCCCAGGAACTCCGACAACTGCGCAGATCGCAGCCTCCCATGGGGCGGCGAGGTACCGAGGTGATCCGCGTGGGACCCACCTCCGCTGGGCCTCCCAGGAGCCCGCGAAAGTGGCGACAGCTGCGCAGATCGCAGCCCCCCAGGGAGAGGCGAAGTACCGAGTGGATCTGCGTGAGACCCACCTCCGCTGGGCCCACCAGGAGCCCACGAAAATGGCGACAATTGCGCAGATCGCAGCCCCCCAAGGGGCGACGAGGTACCGAGGTGATCCGCGCGGGGCCCACCTCCGCTGGGCCTCCCAGGAGCCAACGAAAGTGGCGACAGCTGCGCAGATCGCGGCCCCCCAGAGGCGGCGAGGGTACCAGGTGATCCGCCTGGGACCCACCTCCGCTGGGCCTCCCAGGAGCCCACGAAACTGGAGACACTTGCGCAGATCGCACCCCCCCAGGGGGCGGCGAGGTACCACGGCGATTCGCGTGGGACCCACCTCCGCTGGGCCTCCCAGGAGCCCACGAAAGTGGCGACAGTTGCGCAGGTCGCAGCCCCCCAGGTGGCGGCGAGGCACCGAGGTGATCCGCGTGGGACCCACCTCCACTGGGCCTCCCAGGAGCCAACGAAAGTGGCGACAGCCGCGCAGATCGCAGCCCCCCAAGGGGTGGCGAGGCACCGAGGTGATCCGCGTGGGACCCACCTCCGCTGGGCCTCCCAGGAGCCCGCGACACTGGCTATATTTGCGCAAATCGCAGCCCCCCAAGGGGCAGCAAGGTACCGAGGTGATCCGAGTGCGACTCAAATAGCTGGGCCTCCCAGGAGCCCGCGAAAGTAGCGACAATTGCGCAGATCGCAGCCCACCAGGGGGCGGCGAGGTACCGAGGTGATCCGCGTGGGACCCACCTCCACTGGGCCTCCCAGGAGCCAGCGAAAGTGGCGACAACTGCGCAGATCGCAGCTCCCCAGGGGGCGGCGCAATACCGAGGTGATCCGCGCAGGGCCCACCTCCGCTGGTCCTCCCAGGAACCCGCGACAATGGCGACAATTGCGCAGACCGCAGCCCCCCAGGTGGCGGCGAGGCACCGAGGTGATTCGCGTGGGACCCACCTCCGATGGGCCTCCCAGGAGCCTTCGAAAGCGGCGACGACTGCCTGATCGCAGCCCCCCAGGGGGCGGCGAGGCACCGAGGTGATGCGCGTGGGGCCTACCTCCGCTGGGCCTCCCAGGAGCCCACGACAATGGCGACAATTGCGCAGACCGCACCCCCCAGGGGGCGGCGAGGCACCGAGGTGATCCGCGTGGGACCCACCTCCGCTGGGCCTCCCAGGAGCCCGCGAAAGTGGCGACAATTGCGCAGATCGCGGACCCCCAGGGGGCGGCGAGGTACCCGAGGTGATCCGCGTGGGACCCGCCTCCGCTAGGCCTCCCATGAACCCGCGACAGTGGCGACAATTGCGCAGATCGCAAGCCCCCCAAAGGGCGGTGAGGTACCGAGGTGATCCGCGTGGGACCCACCTCCGCCGGGCCCAGCAGAACCCTACGAAAGCGGCGACAGATACGCAAATCGGAGCCCCACAGGAGGCGACGAGGTACCGAGGTGACCCGCGTGGGACCCACCTCCACTGGGCCTCCCAGGAGCCAGCGAAAGTGGCGACAGCTGCGCAGATCGTAGCCCCCCAGGGGGCGGCGAGGTACCGAGGTGATCCGCGTGTGACCCACCTCCGCTGGGCCCCCCAGGAGCCCGCGAAGGTGGCGGCTGGCGCAAATCGCAGCCCCCTCTGGGGGCGGCGAGGTACCGAGGTGATCCGCGTGGGACCCACCTCCGCTGGGCCTCCCAGGAGCCCGCGAAAGTGGCGAAAATTGCGCAGATCGCAGCCCCCCAAAGGGGCTGCGAGGTACCGAGGTGATCCGCGTGGGACCCACCTCCGCCGGGCCTCCCAGGAGCCCACGAAAGTGGCGACAGTTGCGCTGATCGCAGCCTCCCAGGGAGCGGCGAGGTACCGAGGTGATCCGCGTGGGGCCCACCTCCGCTGGGCCTCCCAGGAGCGATCGCCGCAGACCAACGGCTCGAGGGAAGAGGAGAAGGGAACACAGGGAACAGGAGAGAAGGATGAGGGGAGGAGAGGGGGAGGAAAAGGAAGGAAGGACGGGGCGACCACCCTGCTCTATTCAAAACGAATACCCAACACAGGAGGGTTGGAAATAAAGGACGCCCGCCGTGCGAAATGTGTTCGGAGAAAACCTCAGGACTTGATGGACGGCACACTGTCCTCTCAGCAGGGCCGCCCTGTTCACGGGAAAGAGTTGCGCCAGGTAGCTCAGCGCGCACAGATCGGCGCTGTTGTAGAGGAAGGGCCCAGCGCTGATGGGGGCGCCAGCCTGAGGGGATATCGGTGGATATCGACTACCACTTGGCGACCGCATCTTTCCATGCGAAAGTCTCTGAGGCCCCGGGCCAAATTGGGCTCCGCGGCGATTCGCAGAAGACGCGATCATGACATCGTGCCAAGCAAAGACCTGGGCCCTAAAGAAGCGCCGACTTTGGGTTGAGACTGCGTCGGGAAACTCCGCCCAAAAAGGTACTGCGACGACCTTGTCCGTCTGCGGCTTGAGTTTCGGCGGCACCTCGGCCTCTCGAAACGCGGGGGCGATCCTCGTGGGGCCCTCCAATCTGGCGGGCAAGGCCCGCGTCGCTCGCGCGCCCCAACCGCCCCCTGAAATCCGCCGAGACTCTAGTCGGCCGCTTGCTCGACCAGAGGCCCCAGAACGGAGCCCGTTGTTGGGCGGGGCCCAAACCGAACCTGCCAGAGGGCAGCCCTGCATCGCTCTCGACTGGAGGTATAGCAAGATGTTCTTGTGCGAGCCCTGAACCGCCGCAAAGCTCCGAGGGGAAAACGCGAACGAAGCAATGAGCTGTAAGCGGCTTCGAGGGATGCCCGAGCGAGCAAGAGCCGACCAAAACCGGTCGTGGCCCAAGCGTGGGAAGGCAGCAAGTATGTCGCATGCCGCGAACACTGGCGCGAGCTCCTCGGCATTCGGATGGACAGACATTCGGCTCGTGGCGCTGTCGAGCCGAATTTCGCCCCCGACGAAATTGCGCCCCGGGGCAACACCTTGCCGGGCCACACGGGTCCCAGCCTGGACAAGCGCCACGATTTGATGGATCACTGCTGCGCCTGAGATCTCTGAGCCAGCACGACCGAGCGACGGCGGCATAATCTGCGAGGGCTTCCCAATGCATTTGCGCGCGTCAATGACGTCGTCACCCTTCGGGGGGAAGGCGGGGAGGGTCGCTGAGATCTCCTGGAACGTGGGCGCCTGATAACAAGCGCAGCACGAGGCCGTGGAGGGCCGAGGGCCAAGCCTCGGAGGCCATCCAAACTTAGCATGGGAACAGTCGGGGCCAGGGGGCGAACGCCTAACTCTCTTCAAGGTGGCTCTGAGGTCCTCCATGCTGGGGGGCGCTAGCGGAGCTCTTGGGCTGCTGGGCGCACCTGGTCCAGGCGCGCCTCGGCGGCGCTCTTGTAAACGGGGCATGCAGGAAGACCTTGCCCCAAAGTCCGGCAGGGCCTGGTGGGTCTCTTCGGGGTCTCTCTTGGCGGGGGATTCCGAGGCCTCGGGCGCGCGTTCTTTAGGTGTGCGCAGGCAGAGCCATAATTCAATCATGTTTGTTTGCTGCTATTTGTTTGGTTCCGTCCGGCGTTGTTTTGTTTTGTTTGTGTTTTGGGTGTTTATATGTATATATATATATATAATGTGGGGGGATCTGTCGCGGTCGATCGCCCGGGGGGGTTCGACTGCTGCCCCGGCGCGGATCGCCCCCGCCACAGTTCCTTCATCAGGGGAGCTTAGGCGGTGGCTTTTCCCGTAGGCGCCCCCGCTTGCCTGGAAAAGCGCGGGGGGCCCTGGGTCGCCCGGGGGGTTCCAGGACGGGTGGGCTCGCCCGGGGGGGGGGTCGGTCCGAGCGGTGGGGTCGCCAGGGGGGGTCTCCGCCGCTCAGTTCGTGCACGAGTCGCCTGGGGTGGTCTCGCACGGGAACAGCCCTCGCGAATCGTCCAGGGAGGTTCCACGGAGGCGAGGTAGCCTGGGGGGCGCCTCAGAGGACAGTGCACGGCGCGAAAGATTCACGCGAATCTTTCGCGGGTGCTCTCGCGAATTTTTCGCGGGGGGCCTGGGCTCCCGCGAATTTCTAGCGGGGGGCGCAACGGTCTGGGCGGTCGCGCAGGGGGGTGGGGGCGAAGAGGGGAGGAGGGGAGGAGGGGGGGTCAGATGCCAAAGCCTCGAGGCCCACCTGCGGGGCCAAGCGAGCGACGGACGATCGGAGCACGGGGCGGCTAAGGATAGAGAAGGGGGCGAAAGATCAGAGCCGGAGGGGGGCGCGAGCGGAGCGCCGAGGAGCAGGGGCGGAAAGAAAGGGAGCCCGGTTGATCTTGTAAAGCCAACTCGCAATATGCTCTGAAATGGAATGGGAACGTGTGTCGGGAGGTGGGGAGCATGGTGTTTGCAAAGGTGTACGTTTAGGTTGCGCCTTGAGTATGCGAAATCTTACCACACCGTTGCGATTCTATGTGCGCTCCTGATGCTCACAGGCGAAACGAACGCGTGACAGTGAGTTGCAAAGACAAACGCGCACGCACATGCACGATTGTCAAGATATGAGCCCGTCTCAAGCCCACCCGCGCATACCAGACTCAAGAGGCGCTGAGCGGCGCACAAGACCGCACAGTCGAAGCAAACGCTAGACACATAGTTTCGGCACCCCTCTGGCAATCCTGACCCGAAGACAGCGGGTCTATGGGGGGGCGAGTCGGAGAAGCTCGTCCTCTTTCCTATCTTAGCCCTGGTCCCGCAGAGCAAGAGTCAGCAAGAATGGAGACGAGGAGGGGGGAGGCGAGGGCGGAGGAGAGGTAGAAAGAAGAGGGGGACGAGGCGGAGGAGGAAGGGAAGGAGGAAGAGAAGGGAAAAGAGGAGGAGGATGAGGAACAGGATAGCGATGCATCTCTGCCAATTCCCCACTGGCGGCGATCCCCCGCCGATCTCAAGTCAAAACGCACCGTCGATGGGGGCCTCGCCACTGAGAATCACAAGCGTTATTGGCGTCTTGGCCCCAGGAACGCTTTTCACGACGAATCCAAAACACCCTGCACTGCGTAAAACTCCCGACGGGCCCCTCTCGACGGTCCCCTCTCGGCCTCTCGACGGGGCCCCTCTCGACGGTCCCCCGCAGGCTCGCCGCCTAGGCAGCCTGCGCGCTCTGCTTGGCAAGCTTCTTCTTGAGCTCGCCGTCCCCAGCGCCGACGCTCGCGCCCGAGGTCGACTCAGGAGCGGCCGCCGCCACCGTCGTCGTGTCCTCGGCGCAAGCCTCGCCGCACTTGCTGCGGAGCTCGACGGGCAGCTTGTCGAGGCCGACCTTCAGGAAGTTCTGCGTGTACTTGAGTGCAGAGCCGACTGGATTCTTAGCGCCCTTGCCCTCGTTCTTCCCTGCGTGAGGGTCCGCCATGTGTTTCACCACGGCAGATGTCACGACGTTCATGGCAGCGATCTCGGCCGTCTCTTTCAAGATCGCCTGGTGCTCCACCAGGCGGTCGACGAACGCCCGAACCCTCTCGTAGACGCCGCCCTTCGCGAAACTCATGATCGTGCTGACGGTCTCCGCTGTGTTCTTCCAGGTCGGGTACTGAACGACGAGCCCGTCGATCTGCCGCATGGTGGCGGCCTTTGTAGCGTCATCCACGCTGCTCCACGGCGTGCCTGAAAAGTCCCAGGTGGTGATGGCATGCTTGATCTTGCCGAAGTCCTTGACGAACGAGTCCGTGATGTCCAGCACCTTTGCCTTGGCCTCCATGGAATCGCACAGACGCGTCCACTCACCCATGATCAACTTCCACTTATCGTCGAAAGACGCGTACCGTTGGAACAACTCGGGGCACTTTGATTTTGCATGGTTCAGATCGCGGAGGACGTTGGAAACCTCGACCAATCCGCCCGCGAACTTGCCAGAGGTAATCTTGATGACGGTATCGGCGCACATCTGCAGCGCGATGCCACCCTTCGCCAGGTCCCCAGCTCCAGACGGAAGAACGCTGCCCGAGTTCAGCAACTGCCCGATATCCTTGTGTTTGGCTGGGTCTGCAGCCACGAAGGTGACCATATATGACATCAT
Organism: Prorocentrum cordatum; assembly: GCA_963575745.1. NCBI lineage: Eukaryota > Dinophyceae > Prorocentrales > Prorocentraceae > Prorocentrum > Prorocentrum cordatum. The sequence goes on from CAUYUJ010016371.1 coordinate 888,833, forward strand.
GATATCACCAAGGCTCGTCACGTCGTCCAGCTGCTTGGCGATAGTGATCAAGCCCTTGCCCTCAGAGCGATCCCACGCCATGTTCGCGGGCGACATGGCCCCTACCTTGAGAGAAATCTCCCTCTGCAGCACCTTTGAGAACGCCGCCAGCGCGTCACTGAACTTGGCCGTCGAGCCCGCCGCAGGCGACGCGATGGAGCACAGGTCGATCAATATGCGAATCTTCTGCTGGACGTACGCAAGAAGCGCGGGCTTGTTCGGCCAGACGGTCACGATCATATCGATAAGTGAGCCAATCCACCTTAGATCCTCACAGTCGAACTGCTCGTCCTGCGAAGACGGGGTCTGGCATTCGACAGCTGCCGACCTGGCAAAAGAGTGGAGTCTAGAATGGGCCTCCATCACTGCATTGGCATTGGCCATTGACAAGTCGAATACGCGGAGCAAGGCCGATGCAATATCCTCAGTCATCTTCCTCTTGGCAGCATCGCCTTTGTCGTCGGCCTCAGCCGAGCCCTCGGAGTTGCAGTAGACAGACCCGAGCGCATCCAGCAGGTCCTTGTGGTCGTTGTAGACGTCGACAACGGCCTGCGAGGAAATCAAAGCACCAACAAACTCTCAATTTTGCCGCCTCGCATCCCCATCCTGCCGCATCCGCCTCATCGGCTCGTCCGTTCTATTGCTCCTCATCCTGTGTCATCGTGCGTCTTACTCTGATCGCCATCGTCATGATACGTGGTCGTGGTCAGTGTTCGCGTCGGCCCCAGGCCCCCACGGCGGCACGCAAGACCCTCCAACAGGGCACCAAGGGCGCCTTTAGGGGGCACAGTAAGACCTCGGCGACGAGGAGGGACCCACTGTAAACATCTGCCACGCGTCCCCTGCCCCTGGGAAGGCCAGAGGACACGCTCACTAGGGCCCGAACAAACGCTCCCTTAGCACATGGCCGGCACCAAAAATGCCCCAAGAAGGCCTCGCAAGGCCTCGGCGACAACGAGAAAACATCCCGAACTATCTAATATCACCACCCTTCCCTGGGAGAGACCCTCGGAGGGAACCCTAAGGCCTACCCCAAGGGGAGCTGATGAGACGGTCGCGATGGAGGGAAAGCGCGCAACACGCTGACCTGATCATCTCGCCCCCCCTTCCCCCGAGGACCCCCGCGCCAGCCCGTGACGGGGCCTCGTAGCAGGCGTCCCAGGAGCCCACCTCGAGCGCGAGCGCGGTCTCCAGCGTGCCCTTCACCTGCTGCATCTTCTCGGCGTCGATGTGCTTACATTTGTCGGTCATCTCCTTGGCCTCAGCATGAATCTGCAGCATGCGATCCCAAGCTTGGCGCCCATGCTGCACCTGAGCGCCGCAAATTTGGCGAAAGTGAGCTCGCAGACGGGGGCTCAGTCTATTCTTGCACTCCACCATGGCGCAGATCTTGGAGACCGTGTCGCGGGGCAGCGTCGATTCGGAAAGGCTGGCTTCGAGGCATTTCCCCATCAGAAGGATGCAGCACATGTCGATCTTCGGCTGAGCGAACCAGGATTCATCATCGAGAGCGTCCCCATCTTCGGCAATCTCCCTGGCGTCCACGACGCAATCGCCCACAAGTTCCGATAGCAACTGGCAGCAACGGACGATCCAATTCGCATCGCTGTGCTTCCACAGCCTCTCGGCCAAGCTCAGCACAAGACCCTTCTGGCACTCCGACGCTATCGACTGGTCCTTAGCAAGCAATCCGACGCTGAATCTCTGCGAACGTGGCTTCGCATCTGCGACGCTCCCGAAGGCGGTCACGACGTCGCACCTGGCACCAGGGGCAGCGCACATTGAATTCAAGGCCTGGTTCAACTCAGAAGTGATAATGGTGCCGAGGAGGTCGATGGGCGCGCCCTTCAGAGCATCGACGTGATCCTGGGACATGTCCTCCATGGCAAACTTCACGAAGTTGCCCCGCAAACTCTCGAAGAGGCTGCTCCTCTTCTCCAAGAGTTCGCGCGCGTTGAACAGCTGCGTGCTGACGTCGGCAGCCTCCGCGTTGGCCAGGACGTTGCCGCACTTGCGGCCGTGGGTGTTGAGCCTCGTCAGGAAGGCGTCGGACTCGCGCTTGCGGAGCCTTCCCTCCCAGTGCTGCCGAAAGGACCACTTCGACGACGCAATGGCGAGGACCTCGTTGGCAGCCGCAACGGTTCCGCTGGCGGCCGTCTTGCGCTTCTCCAAACTCTTGCCTCCTCCGTCAGGCGATCTCGAGCCCCTGCGGCTCCCAGCTGCCGAAGCACCGCTTCGAAAAGCGCGATCGCGCTCCTGGTCGCACTGGAATTTCTTGCTAAGTGGGTGCTCATCGCTGGCGACCCGCTTGTCCGCCGAAAGCTGCCTCTTGTGGGAAGGCATCCTCAGCGCCTCTGGGGTGGAGAACTTATGGCTGTTGGAAGCGTTGCTGCCCGCCGTCCACGCCGCGGAACCTTCGGCGTCGGAGTCTGCCAGTTCCTCCTCTGCCGCGGCCGCCCGACCCCAATCACCTGACGCGATCGGAGAAGCTGACGGCGGCCTGGTGCCGAGGACCTGCGCCTTGGCGTGCTCCATGGACTCCCTCGCAATGCCCTTGTCGGCGTGATCCTCGCGGCGCTCGAGGTCTGCTGAGGTCTTCGTGCCGCGCCTGAACCTCTTGTGGCCAGGCCCATGGTCTGGGATCTCAACTCCTGCTGGGACGTCACATGTTGCTTCGATAATCCGCCCATCCCCGCCCCTGGCGAACCCTGGCAGCCCATCGAACGAAGGCCACGATGGAAACCTGGACCGCCCCAGAGAGCCTGCCCCTGTGCTCGAGCCCCGTGCCTGGGATATCCTGGAAATGGTTTCGAACGGATGAGCGGGCATTGCAACAACGTGACGTCCTAGCGTTCCGCACCCGTCGGGTGCGATGTCAAAGTCGGGCCACTTCTGCTGGATGAACTCGCTCAGCTGGTCCTCCTCGCCGCGCTGGAACCCCTGGATGTTACGGGCGCGCGCGAACTCCCACAGCTCCATCCACGTGCCCTCGACGTACGTGTCGCCATACACGCTTTCATTCTTTACCACGTGGCTGCTGGCAACCATCTTTTGCAGGTGACTGTACTCGGTTCCTCCTGAGGCTCGGTCGCGCCTGAGGGCGTAGTAGTGGTCGTCCAAGTCCTTGTTATTCTCCCTCTCATTGGTGAGGTCCTTCAAGCTCTCAAGGAAATACCTCCTCCTGGTGCCGAAGCACTTGGTGCATTCTTCGCCAGCAGGCAAGCAGGTGCCGTCACTCCTCCAATAAGTTTTGCTCCACTTCAAGTAGTACGGGTCGCTCGGGGGGCTGTCCCTGTCGATCTCGTGAGTGTTCTGTTTGCAGGCCGAGCAAAACTTGGGATCGACGTCGCCCCACTCGTTGACGGGCCCATCGGCCTGCGCCTTCCCCTTGGGGCCAGCCTTGGCCTTGGGCGGCTTCGCGACCTTCGTCGCAGGAGGAGGCCGCCTCGACGAGGATGCGCCAGCGGTTTTGCCCATTGCCGTGCCTCGGAATGATACCACCGCGCAACCAGAATTGGCCGTCTCTGTGAAAAGAGCCCCCCTGTCGCTCGACGGGGGAACTCGCTTCGGAAAGGTTGAGCCAGAATGACCAGACGGTGGCAAGATGCCCGCGAAGCCACTCCTGGAGCCTAGGGCCCCTAGGGCCTGGGGCTCAGGCCGTGCCTGAAGTCTAAACTGTAGCCACGCTCGGAGAGCGAGGCCAGCGGAAGGCCCAGGAGGAGGAGGAAGGAGGGAGGGGGGGGCCTGGGAGGACTCCGGGAGCAGAAGGACGCAGGAGGAAGGAAGAGAGGGGGGGAGGGAGGATGGGAGAAGGGGCGAGGGAATAGGCGCCCCCCCCCCAAGCCAAGACGCCAACACCTAGAGGCCCAAGAACGGCGCCAGGGAACCGCCCAATACCCAAGACGGCCCAGTAGGCTTTCGAGACGGGCTCAGCTCCAAGATGGCCCCGAGATGCTCAAATGTGGCAGGGGGCCCAAGCCAGCGCGAATCATGGCCCTTAGTTGATGGATCCTTGGTGTGAAACTCGCACTTGAAAAAGCGGTTCTGGCTCTTGACGTTGGAGTGCCTTTTATGCCATGCCATTCTTAGGAGCCAAGAGTAGTTGCCGACCTGGGGGGGGGGGGGCAAGACGGACCCAACATTGCTCAACTATGGTCCGAACGTGGCCCAATATTGCTCAAGAATGCCCTGGGATGGCCCCGATTGGGGAGGCGCGGCGGCCTTGGTGCAAAGAGGTTCCCCTGATCTCTTGTTATTGACGTTGGAAGGCGCCTGACGTGACACCAGTTACTTTGAGAAAACGAATGTAAGAACCGATCAGGTGCCGAAGTAACTGCAGCATGGCCCGAACATATCGCAACGTCGCCCCATGTTGACTTAAAATGCGACGAATTTGGCCCGAAGAAGGCACCGCCTGCATGGCCAAAGCCGCCCACCCCTCCCCCCCTCCTCCCCGCTTGCACATGTATGTTTTGGTTTGCGCGCGTGCGTTTTAGGCTGCGGGGGGGGTGGTGCAATGCGGCTCTTCCTCTTGACTTTGGGACGCCCCTGGTTTGACGCCACGCCGAACAATCGAGACTGAGGAGCAGATGTTGGCGCCACAGTTAGCTCCAAAACAGCCCGAACGTATCCAAACGTGCCCCGCGATGGCCTGAAGATGGTGTCAGGATAGCGCAAGCTGGTCCAATATGTTACCAGTATTGCTCCTTCGGGAAAGCTTGGAAATGCAGACCTGCTCTCACGCTTGACTTTCGAGGGCAACTGTCGCTCCACCCTTCTGAAGAGACCAAGGCAGCAACCGAAGTGGGAGCCACGGCAACCCCAAGATGGTCTCTACATTGCATCTATTCGCACGCATGGCGGCACTCGCGTCAACATCAAGAAAAGTCAAGCCCCTTTCATCGACATGCAGCACGCATGACATGCAACCCGTGAAATGCAAGTGCAGATTCTCGGTGTGCAATTTGCGATGTACAATTCGTGAGGCACGTAGCTGGGCACGCCGTCGATCGGGATTGGCGAATGGATGACACCACTGGTCGCGGGGGCATCGTCGCCACCTCCCCTGGCCCCCTCCCCCTCCCCTGCCCCCTGCGACGCCCTGCCTGCGCGCCCGTTGACAAATGCCACTGCAATTCTCAAAACCTACAGGCTGCCCTGAAATCAGCAATGGATAAGCTGTAAGGGACCCTTCGGGACCCAGCAGTGGCAATGCAATGCAATTTGCCATGGGCGCCCTCTTGCGTCCCTCTGCGCACTCCTGCGATCAACTTCCAGCTTCAAGAAAGCTCTGCTCTGGCTCTGAGGGGGGAGGACGCGGGGGGAGGGGGGCATAGGAGTCAAGCGGAGCCCCAAGAGGAACAATGAGAAGGACCCCTTGCGTGTCCAAGACGGACCCGCTGCCCACGTTGGGCCCCAGGAAGCCCCGCCCAGCTGCCAAGAAGGGGGGGAAGGGGTTTTTGGCAGCAAGGGGCGGGGCCCCTCCTCGCTTGGCCCGAGAGGGTTGCCATCGCCCCGCAGGAACGATGGGCGCAATAATCTAACTAATCTAACTGACCTCATGTGCCACCGTGAACCGTTGGAACGGGAAGCGCCGCTTTCGAAATCCCGTGGCCCATCTGAGCATCAGAACCAGGGGGGCTTACGCAACCTGGCGCCGCCCCCTGCTCCACAGATTCATACTGCAAAAGCAGAGAAGACGACGACCGCAAGGATACAGGGAAGCGCGAAATGATGCCTGCGCTGGCGAGCGCCAAGCTGATCATCCTCGACCCCAGCCGAAGACCGAAGTAGGTCTTCGGAGCTGGCCAAAATAAACCTAGTCGGGCTAGGCCCTCGGCTGTCCTCGTCCTCCACGCCCCCCTTACACGTCCTTACCTCCGCCCTCGCTTCATCTGCTCTTTCTCCAGTCCACCCCTCCCCCTGTTGAGCTGGCTGCGGCTGCCCTCTCAATACTCGTCCTTTCACTCGCTCTCAGAACCGCTCAGCTGCTCGGCCACATGCACTTGCTGACAGAAAGCACCGCGTTGTCGTCGGATGTCATCATGTTGATGATGGTGTTGCTGATGCCAGTGAAGCAAGTCCTGAAGCTCTTGATCCTGCGGTTGAGGTAACGAACTCTGATGCTATACACGCGGGGCGCTACCATCATCATCCTGACGCGCCTGCGGGCTGCTGGATGGAGCCTCATGACCCACCTGGGGCGGGCGATGCGCCGCTGGGGGCGCTTTGGCGGCATCGACTGCACTTGTATGCGACGGTCCGAGGCGGGGGCGGCTGTCCGCAGCGCCTCCAGAACCTCGGGCCACAACGGCAATGGAGGCCGAGCAGGGTCGACAACATCAGAAATCGAAAATGTCGATGACCGTCCATGAGCGAAGCGCCCTTGTCATCGGAAAGAGCAATTAGATAGAGGGAAGAACGACTGGGGGGGGGGCTGGCACAAGGGACCCTGTGGGAACTTCCCCAGAGGAAGCAAAATCTGGGAATATTGATTCCCATTGTTTTGTGTTAATTTTGGGGGGGCGCCTTGGGCGCTTCTGGGGCCTCTTCGGGCTCTCTTGGAACTGTTTTGGTACTTTTGGCGCTCTCCTTGGACCCTTTGGAGGCTCCCCCAGACGAGGGAAGAGATGGTAATATTTTATGGTGCCTCTTCGGGCTCTCTTGGAGCTCTTGTGGGCCCTCCTTGGGCTTCTTGGAGCCCTTTTGGCCCTCCCCTGGGACCCTTTGGGGACTTCCCCAGAGGAGGGTAACTATGAGAATCGTGATTCCTTTTTTGTGCGTTTTTGGGGGGGGGGGCGTCTTGGGCTATTCTGGGGCCTCTTCGGGCTCTCTTGGAGCTGTGCTGGGCCCTCCTTGGTGCCTCTTGGAGTACTTTGGGCGCTATCCTTGGACCCTTTGGGGGCTCCCCCAGAGGAGGGAAAACATGGGAATCATGGTTCCCATCTTTGTGCTGGTTTGTGAGGGGGGGGGTGCCGTCTTGGGCGTTTCGGGTGCCTCTTCGGGCCTTCTTGGAGCTCTTTTGGGCCCTCCTTGGGGCCTCTTGGAGCCCTTTTGGCCCTCCCCTGGGACCCTTTGGGGACTTCCCCAGAGGAGGGACAATATGGGAATCCTGATCCCCATCTGTTTTGTTTTTTTGGTGTCGTCTTGGGTCGCTGTCTCACTTTTTCGGAGGCGACGGCAAGGCTGTTGCCGCGTGCCTTCAACCAACAAATATCATTAAAACCACCACGCGCGACGCGTGTCGACGTGACAGCAGCTTAACGCATAGGCGCGCAGCACAGGAAAGCCTCACCTGCGCCCAAAGCGACGCCTCCGAACAAAACTAAGCGCAGCTCGGGAAAACCTAACGCACACTCCAGAGTAGAGAGTCTAGCCACGGTGCGCTCGCTTGTTCGGAGGTTCACCGCTGTCCTCCTGGGCGCACCCGGCTGATGGCAGCTGCACTCGCATGCTCGGGGTCGGGGCCACGCCGCCTGGGAAGGCTTCATCTGGAGTTGATGGGGCTGATGGAACTGCCGCAGGCTGGCTCTCATCGACCTCGATCGGTGGAGATGGCGGCTGCGCTGAAGCGGCTAGGGCGGCTGAGGCGCTGGAGCGGATGAGGCGAGCATGTCCTGCAACCACCTCTGCGGCCACCTCGCGGGCTTCTACTTTCCAATAGCTCTCGCTGTCATTGCCGTGCAGCTGCTGTTGTTGTTGTTGCTGATGCTGCTCGCCCAACGGAAGCGCAGGATGCGAAGATTGGCCCATGATGGGCAAGGGCCCTGGGGTCGCCGATGCCGCCGCCTGCGAAGAAATTGGCTTCTGGCCCACGATGGTCAGCACAGCTGGAAGCTGAATGCAAACGTGCCGAGTAACACTCTCTGGCAGCTCAGGCACAGTCAAAACTATGTCCAGCGCCCCGCTGAGACTAACCTGGGTTGCTGCCATTGCTGCACTGCGTAAAGGAAAACGCCAGCGAATGCGGTGAAGCCGACTGAAGCGAAACAACTGCTTGCGCTGAAAACGGCACAACGAGACGGCAACACCAATGACATAAACGATGAATAAAATATCAAGGTGACATCATGCGCCAGAGGCACCAACAACCACACCTTGCAAAACGCAGCTGCGTTGATTGAGAGAGATTTGGGGTTTGGGGTTGGGGGATGGCGTTGCCGTGTCGCGAACAAAAAACAGCTCTCGATACAAAGATGGGTGCCGTGGCTCCGAAGATGGCCACCAGGGCATCGAAGGCCAGCCGCAAGGATTCAAACAGAGGCCCTTACCCATTTCGAGAAATCGCCTTTTTGAGGGGTGGTGTTCAAACATGGTAAGGGTGGTGCTCTGGCGCGAAAAACAGCTCTCGAAACAAAGATGGGGGCCGCAGCTCCGAAGATGGCCTCGAGGGCATGGATGACTGGCTGCAAGGATCAGAAACAAAGACCCCTATCCATTTTGAACAATCGTTTTTTGAAATGTGATTCTCAAGCAGGGTAAGGGGTGGTGCTTTGGCGCGAAAAAAAGGTCTCGAGTCTCGATGCAACGATGGGGGGGGGGGGGGGGGGGGGGGGGGTGCGCGGCTCCGAAGATGGCCCCCAAGGGCGTCGAAGACCAGCTGCGAGTATCAAAAAAAGGCCCTTACCTATTTTGAGAAATCGCATTTTTGAATGGTGAGTTTCAAAAGGGGGAAGGAAGGGATGATTGGGCGCGAAAAACAGCTTTCGATGCAAAGATGGGGGCCGCGGCTCAGAAGATGGCATCAAGAACATGGAAGGCTGGCTGCAAGGATCAAACAAAAAAACGAGGCCCCTACCTAGTTTGGGAAATCACATGTTTGAACTGTGATTTTTAAACAGGGTAAGGGGGGGTGGGTTTTGCTTTGACGCGGAAAACAGCTCTCGATGCAAAGATGGGGGCCGTGGCTCCGAAGATGGCCTCCAGGGCATGGATGGCTGGCTGCAAGGATCTGGAACAGAAGCCCTTAATCATTTTGAGAAATCGTCTCTTCGAGGGGTGATTTTCAAACGGGGCGCGGGGGGGGGGGGGGGGGGTGCTTTGCTTTGGCGCCAAAAAACAACTCTCGATACAAAGATGGGGGCCGCAGCTCCGAATATGGCCTCCAGGGCATGAACGGCTGGCTGCAAGGATCAAACAAATGCCCTTGCCTATGTTGAGAAATCACAGCTTTGAAACACGATTCTCAAACAGGGTAATGAAGGGGTGCGCGGGCGCCAAAAAAACAGCATTCGATGCAGAGATGGAGGCCGCGGCTCAGAAGGTGGCTTCAGGGCATGTGAGGCCAGCTGCAATGATCAAAAAAGATGTCCTTACTTATTTTGAAGGGCGACTGTTTCCAAGGGTGATTCTCATACAGGGTAGAGGGAGCGCGCTTTGGCGCGAAGCGCTCTTTCAGCCTTTGTCGGGCCCACCAAGCCCGCTTCGGAGATCTCAAATGGGCTCCAAGAGGGCCCAACATGGCACCCGAAGAGCCACCCAACATAATCATGCCCGAAACTCTCTTGGTGTCATTTGCGGGCCCACCAAGCCCGCTTCGGAGCGTTCAAGTCGGCTCCAAAAGGGCCCAACATGGCCTCCGAAAAAAAACGCCACCCCAACATAATCATACCCTAGGCGCCTGGTATGATTATGTTGGGGCTCGCTTCGGGTGTCCACTTGGACCATTCTGAAGCCCTCTTCGAGCCCATGTCGGACCCACCAAGCCCGCTTCGGAAAGCTTAACTGGTCTTCAAGGGAGCCCAACAGGGCAACCGAAACGCCTCCCAACTGAATCATGCCCGAGGCTTCTGGTGTGATTATGTTGGGGGTTCGTTTCGGAAGCCCTTTTGGGCCATTCTGAAGCCCTCTTGGAGCCCTTGGCAGACCCACTAAGCCCGCTTCGGAGAGCTCAGATGGGCTCCAAGAGGGCCCAGGATGACACCCGAAACACCACCCAACAGAAGCATGCCCGAGGCTTCTGGTGTGATTCTGTCGGGCCTCATGTCGGAAGCCCTCTTGAATCAGTATGAAACCCTTTTGGGAACTTTTGGAGCCGCGATGTGCTTTCTTGGGGGTGCATTGGGGCCGTCTTGGGCCTGCGAGGTGGTCTTCAGGAGCTGCGTTGAAACCCTGTTGGCTCTCAAAGATGACCTGGTCCGACGCACCCCTCACGCTGATCAGCTACCTCCCCGCCCTGATGAAGAGAACATGGGTTGATCAGCCTGCTGATCAACAACCCCGTTCGTCGCACCCCTCACGCTGATCAAGCGCGTGTCTTGATCAGCGCGCTGATCAACAGTTGGTCAGCGCGCTGATCAAGACATGCGCTTGATCAGCGTGAGGGGTGCGACGAACGAGATTGTTGATCAGCAGGCTGATCAACAGATGTCCTCTTGATCAAGGCGGGGGGGTCGCTGATCAGCGTGAGGGGTGCGTCGGACCAGGTCCCCGAACACAGACGCAAACTCGCTGAGCAGCATGAGGTTGGCACGAGGTCGCACAGCCGACCGCCCCCACCGAGGCAGCGCCAGCTCCAAGGGGGCCTCCAACCTCAGGGAAACCACGCCGCGCACATTTCGGAGGACCTCCCGAGGCGCAGCTGGAAACCCGCACCCTTCACGATCCTCGACACTGTCGTCATGGACGACGGGGGCCGCGCGGAGGAGGCGATGGTGGCAAGATTGGCAAGCGCCCGCCAGGGGCCTTCCGATTCGGGGGAAGTGGCCTCTCCCCCCCCCCGTTCCTCCCCCTCCTGTGATGCTGCGTGCTCGACATTGCCCCTGCATTCGCTCCGTTCTCGTTCTCCCCCTCCCCCTCTCCCCCCTTCCCCTCCTCGCCTCCCCCCCCCTCCCCCCGACGGACATCGACTCAAGAAGAAGGTCTGTGGACGCATTCCCATGTACATCTGGTGCAATTGGTTTGAACGCCACCACCATCGAACCTCAAGACGCCATGCGTCACGGGCTACGACTTCCGCGCAAACTCCAACAAAATACGACCGAAACAATGGCACGGTGGCTGGACTTCCCCAATGCAATTATGCAGTTGGGCATCAGAACCGATCTTACTCTCGACCTCCATACTGGTCCCACTATCGATCTCAGTATCGAACTCAAAATCGACCTCATCAGCGACCAGCGACATCGCGATGTGATTATCAGTGGATATCACTATCAATCGCGCCAGCGAGTGGCATGAGGCAACGCAAAATGCAATCCACCACATGAAACGGAGCAGCCAATTGGCGGAACATGCGTGGTAAAAGGCACAACGCATGGGGTCTTGCAGCGCACTGCACAGCATTGCGTTAAATTTCAATGCGCTGCCACTTCTGACGTTCAAAAACTCTGCGTTTGCCTCGGCACGCCCCCGTCCCAGGGGGAGAGGGTAGGGAGGGGAGAGAGAGGGAGAGAGAGAGAGAGGGAGAGAGAGAGAGAGAGAGGGAGAGAGAGGGAGAGAGAGAGAGAGAGAGAGGGAAATAGAGAGAGGTTGATTGAGAAGGAAGGGGAACCCCTCAGGCCTCAGCCTCAGGAGGTGGGATTGCTCCACTCCTCTCTCTTGCGTCTTGGGCAATGTCACATATAAATTCAATCAAACGTGGGCGGCCGCTGGCGCGGGCGCGGCCGCCGACCCGGAAGCGGCGCCAACTCCCTGGGCGTACAGGTCAGCCACGGCGGTGACCAACATCTCATACGCGTCAGTGCCTGGCGAGGCGTCGTCGAGGTACTGGCGAAGAGTGGCGACGTCCTCGGGGGGCGGAATCAAGGCCGACGCACCCGCGGCAAAAACATGAAGAAGAACATGGCGGGGTGACGCCACCCACGCTCTGATAAGAAAACCCGAATGGGCCGATCGCGCACTGGTGCCCGACGAACTCGCGAGGAGCCTTCTGGGGGCATGGATGCGCGACAGCCCCATGACGAGTTCTAGAAGCACGCAGGCGATAAGAAGAAAAAGGATGAAGAAGAGGAGGACAAGGACAGGGAGGTGGGGGAGGGGAGGAGTGACCCTGCCCAAGACGGCTCCGAAAGCGCTTACCAAGACTCCTCGACCCCCGCTCCCCCCTAGGCTGAAGCCCTCCTGGGCCCGTACTGGGGTCTCTTGCAGCTCTCTGTGGGCCCGTCGCATTTGCCGCCGCCGTCGTTGAAGTTAATCGTGCGTCAGCATCTCTCTCCCTCACCCATCATCCTCAGTATTGCTGTCGCCTGCTGCTCCTCCTCCTCCTCTTCCTCCTCCTCATTTCCTCCTCCTCCCCCTGGTTCCCCCCCTAACCCCTGCTCCTCCTGCTCCCCTCATCCTGGGCGCATGTTCGGATTCACCAGTGTTAGTTCGAGCCCGTCGCCCTACGGCGGCCAACGACCGCGCGCCGCGAGCTCCTGCGGCGAGTGCGCCGCGAGCCACCGCGACGGGACCCGCGGCGGCTGTCATAAACCATTTTCGGCCACGCAACATTTATGGTTCGAGGCCCCGCGGGCCTCGATGTCGCGAAGCTCAAGTACGCCTTCCAGCAGACGCGCGTAGCCCTCAGCGTTGTAAGGGTCAGGGTCCTGCCGCCGCGCCGCCGCGCCGCCGCAGCGCGCGCCTCCGCCGCCGCGATGCGCGACTCGGCGGCGCGCGCGCGCCTCCGCGGAAGTCGCGCGCGTTTCCGCTGAAACCGCGGCCGCCATGCGCACCCCCGCCGAGGTCGCGCGCTCCTCCGCGGCGGCCGCGCGCTCCTCCGCGGCGTCCGCGCGCGTCGCCGCCGAGGCCGCGCGCGCCTCTCAGGGGGGCACGCGCGTCACATAGCCGCAGTCACACCCTCGCGGTCTAGATTGCCACGCAAGGCCCCGACGGATGCAGGGCGCCGCGTCGCGAACGCTACGCCGCATCCGCGCGACGGCGGCAGGGCGCGGCAAGGCGCGCGGGACATGACGCCCTGCATCCGCGCGGCCGCGGGCGGCTGAAGGGCCGAGCCCGCGAGGCCGCGGGGGCTGTTATGCAGAACTTCTGACCATGAACCTCTGCAGCCCCAGCGCGTTCTTTCATGTAGGCGTGGCCCGAGCGGCCCGAACGGCCGCCGCGGCGTTTCTTTTGTGGAGGCGGCGCCGCGTGCATCGCCGCGGTAGCCGAGGCGGCCGCGGGCGCGGCCGCCGCCTCCGCTGGCCTCGCCTCGTCCATTCGGCGGAATCAGCGGGGCCCCCCGCCGACCGACCTGGCCGCCGCCGGCGCGGGCGGCGCCGGCTCGTGCGAAGTTCCCACAAGCGCGCGTCGAGCTCTACATTGCAACGCTGGCTGGGCACGTTGCAAGGACTTGCAAGGATGGCCTGAAACGCGTGAGGGGAGCGCCCCCGTGCCGACATGGGCGCGTTGTGCGTGGGGGCGCCGCGCGCGCGGGGTCTGCGTTGCCCCATGACACGGTACATGCGCGACAAGCAATGTTACGTTGGATACCAACACCGATTAGTGCTCACCTCAATTTCCAAACCAGCATGGCGACTTTCCCAATGTGGACACGGCAGAACTCCTAGGAGTTCTGCACTGACCAATCAGTAAGTCGCCACGTTGGTTTGGAAACTCAAGTGGCCCATTTAGCGGTGGCCGCTTGCATTTCCAAAATAGCATGGCTTCTTGCGCACGTGCCATGCCATGGGGCATGGGGCAACGCAAACACCGCGCGCGCGAGCGTTGACCGCGGTCGAAAAGTCACCATGTCGGCATGGAAACACAAGCGAGCACTTAGCGGTGACCGCTCGGACGTCTGTTTTAACATGATTTTGTGCGCATGCGCCGTGCCATGGGTCAACACAGACCACGCGCGCGCGAGGAGTTCTGCATGGGTGGCAATCGAAAAGTCGCCATGATGGCTTGGCAACTCAAACGCACACGCGAGCGATGGCCAATTGGATTTCCAACGTCGCATGGCTTCTTGCGCAAGTACCGTGCCGTCAGTCGATACAGGCTCCGCGCGCACGCGCGCGACCGCCAGGGTTGTGGCTAGATTTCTCATGCACGTCAGGCGATGTTAACTCAAAAACCCAATGGTGATAACCCAATGTAAAATTCCATTCTCGGATCAGAGAAGGCGATCATCTGAACGTGGAACAGGCCAACCTCACAACTCAATGGTTCTCCCGCGCGCGCCGCCGACCACCAACGCGCTTGCGCGCGTTTCCATGCAATGGGGGCGATGTTAACCCCAAAACCCAATTTCGAAAACCCAATGTAAAATTTCGTTCTCAGATCAGAAGAGGAGATTACTTGAATGTGCAATACACGAGTCTGACAATTCGATGATCCTTCCGCGCGCGCGCGCGCCCGCCCTACAAACGACGGATTTGCATGCGCGTCAATTCAATGGAAGCGATGTTAACTCGAAAACCCAATGGCGAAAACCCAATGTAAAATTTCATTCCCAGAGCAGAAGAGGCGGTCATCTGAATGTGAAATTTTTATTTATTTTTTTTTAAAAAAAAAAAAGTCTGAATATGCAGTTGCCTTTATGCGCGCGCGACCGCCGACGGATTTGCCTGCATTTCCATGAATGGAAGCGATGTTAACTCAAAAACCCAATGGTGAAAACCCAATGTAAAATTTCATTCTCAGACCAGACGAGGCGATCATCTGAACGTGGAATATAAGAGCCCAAGCATTCAGCAATCGTTCCGCGCCCGCCCGCAACTGCCGACGGATTTGTATGACCTTCCATTCAATGGAAGCGGTGTTTAACTCAAAAACCGAATGGTGAAAACCCAATGTAAAAAATCATTCTCAGATCACCAGGAGGCGATCATCTGAATTTGAAATATACAGATCTGACGCAACTGCGATTCCGCGCGCGCGACCGCCGACGGATTTGCGTGCATTTCCACAGAATGGAAGCGATGTTAACTCAAAAACCCAATGGTGAAAACCCAATGTAAAATTTCATTCTCAGATCACAAGAGGCGATTCTATGAATGTGAAATGTAGCAGTTTCCATATTGAATGATCTTCACGCGCGCGCGCGCGGGCGCGACCGCCAACGGATGTGTATGCATTTCCATACAATGGCAGCGATGTTAACTCAAAAACCCAATGTTGAAAACCCAATGTAAAATTTCATTCTCAGATCACACGAGGCGATCATAGGAATGTGAAAAATAGCAGTTTCCATATTCAATGATCCTCACGCGCGCGCGCGCGCGACCGCCAACGGATTTGTATGCATTTTCATACAATGGGAGCGATGTTAACTCAAAAACCAAATGGTGAAAACCCAATGTATAATTTCATTCTCAGATCAAAACAGGAGATCCTACGATTGTGAAGTATACAAGCTTGTTTATTCCATGATCTACACACGCGCGCGCGCGTGCAGACCATTGAATATCAAAAAAGATATATTTCGAATTTAGATGACCTCCTCTTCTGATCTGAGAATGAATTTTTACATTGGGTTTTCACCATTCGGTTTTTGAGTTAACATCGCTTCCATTCTATGGACATGCATACTAATCAGTTGGCGGTCGCGCCCGCGCGCGCGCGCGTGAGGACCATTGCGGACCATTGCATATGCAAATTGTTATATTTCACATTCATATAATCGCCTCTTTGTGATCTGAGAATGAAGTTTTACATTGGGTTTTCACCATTGGGTTTTTGAGTTAACATCGCTGCAATTGTATGGAAATGCATACACATCCGTTGGCGGTCGCGCCCGCGCGCGCGCGCGCGTGAAGATCACTGAATATGAAAACTGCTACATTTCACATTCATATAATCGCCTCTTGCGATCAGAGAATGAAGTTTTACATTGGGTTTTCACCATTCGGTCTTTGGAATGAACATCGTTTTGATTGCGTTGAAGTGCAAGTTAAGTGCGCAGGCGCGCGCACAACGCGCGTGCGGAAGGACCTGTCAGCATGCCCTCTTCTGATCAGATAATGAAATTTTACATTTGATTTTCACCATTGGATTGTTGAATGGTACTTGCTTCATTTGCATAAAATTGCAAGCAACTGCGGTGCTTGTCGCGCGCGCGCGCAAGGTCTGCGCTGCCCCTGGGCATGGCACGCGCGCGGTACGCCATGTGAATTTGAAAATCCAATCGGTGAGAAGATAGTCGGGCATTGGCCCTGAGAGGCCTTTGACTCTGAAGGCGACGGGTTTTTCATGCGGATGGGCAGCGAGCTTCCTGAAATATAAGTTGACCCGTTTGGGCCCTCGGAGGCCCTGGACCCTCAAGCGGTGGAAAGGCTGGGGAGGTTGCGGGGAGTGGCATTGCGCGGATTGGCCGAAGGCCTCTGAGATTCTAGTTCGTCTCCATTGTTTGGGCCCTGGGGGGGGAGAGGCGTGGAGGGGTGGGGGGTGGGGGCCTGGGCCCTCAGAGGGGGGAAAGCCACGTGGATGGACAAGGCCTCAGAGAATGTGGTGAGCCCTGAGAAGCTCTAGACCCCCTGAGCGGGGGCAGAGGGGATGGGGGAGGGAGGCGTGGCCACGCGAATAGACCGAATGCATCTCTGGAACCAGGGGGGCTAAGTGAGGCACTGGACCCAAAGGGGTTGATGCACTTTTGGCAACGATGGCACGACGACAACGGCGACTGAGACTCTGAAACTCTGAAGGGCTCTGAACTTGTCAGAGAGGGCCCCGCGAGGGCCCCTATAGAGTTCCTCAGCGATCTGGGGCCAGTCTGGTTGTAGAATGTATTTTGCGAAGTCGGCAACATCTGAACCCCCTGGGGCCCGCTTGGCGACCTCTTGGGCCGCGTATAAGGCCTATCCATTCGACCGACCCCTTCCCCCGCCCCTCGTCTTTCGCCTCCGTGGCCGCTGGTCCTGCTCCCGCGTGTCGGCGGGGGGCCTGTCCACGCACGTGGCGTGGATTCTCCTCTCGGGGGGGGGGGGGGGGGGGGGGGGGGGGGGGGGGAAGACGAGAGAGAGAGAGAGAGAGAGAGAGAGAGAGAGAGAGAGAGAGAGAGAGAGAGAGAGAGAGAGAGAGAGAGAGAGAGAGAGAGAGAGAGAGAGAGAGAGAGAGAGAGAGAGAGAGAGAGAGAGAGAGAGAGAGAGCCGAGATTGACGCGCTGGGACATGAGGCGAGGGGCGGCGAGAGCCCAGAGCAGGAATGGCAACGAGGAAGCATGCAATGAGGAGGAGGGCGGGCAGTCTGATCGCGGGCCCAGGCCGTGACACGGGAGCGCATCCGACTGTTCGCGTGCCTCTCTCGCACGCTTCGTCGACACCATCGCCCCTGCCACTCCCTCGCCTCATCTCCTCAGCGTCGCCCCGCCCTACCCCCTCCCCCCAAACCATTCCCCCTGCGAGTCCTCTGGTCGCGCAGCGAGGTCGACGCTCTGAACCTGTAGTCGAATCGCCAGGCCCCCTTCAGGATCTTCGCGCCGCAGACCCAGCACAGCGCCTGAGCCGACGGGGATTTCTCGAAACCCTTGATGCCCTTGGACAGCACCCCGAACGCTGGAGCAGGACCTGCAGGCACATGAGGGACCACTGGGGGCGCACCAGGTCCATCATCAGGAGGTGGCGGAACCGGAACGCCAGGGGCGACAGGTGCAGCAGGGCCAGGGCCAGGACCAGGCGCCTGCGCAGGCTGGGGGGGAGGCGGGCGGGGTGCGGAGGGGTCGCAGAAGACGAAGACCAGGGCCCCCCAGGGCCAAGGTTCCGCGCGGCAGGGGGGCCGCGGCACGCGGCATGCCCATGGGCGGAGGCGAGGGGGCTGGAAGGTGGAGGAGGACAAGACCAAACAAACAAACAAAACAAACAAAGGTGGACGGCGGTGGAGCGGAGGGCGAGGAGGGCAAGGGGAGGGGCTGGGGCGCGGGAGGAAGAGGATCGAGAGCCGACGGGAGGATGGGAAGTTTCGGCGACTACACGACCAAAGCGACGCCAAGACTCCAGCCAGTTTTCACTCGACACCCTGTTTCAGCGGGCGGGAAGAACGAGACAATGACATGAGGAGGTGAGGAGCGAGGGCGGTGAGTCGGCGGCAGACGGAGATGGGCAGCAGGCAGGAGTTTGATGATCAGGGGCCTCGTCGCTGCTAGTAGAGCTGCCCTCGTCGAAATCGCTGCCCATGTCGGGGGCGGCCTCGTCCATGCCCTCTGGGTCAGACTCGTCGCTGTGCGGCCCTGGCTCAGCGGCAGCGTGCTCACCGTCGCCGTGGCCGCTGTGGTGACCATGGTCATCGGAACCAGCTGCGGCGGCCGTCGCCTTCTGAGCTACGACCACTTTCTTCGGCTTGATGCCGAAGGGCAGCACATCATTTTTTTCCCGATGCGGCTTCTCGACCTCGGCCACCAGCAACGACTCGTTCATAACCAGGACTCGCTTCTCGAAGATCAACATGTCAGCTTCGGGGTCCGCGTCGCCTCGCCATGCAATCACCGATGCATGGTGGATCTCTGACGCCGATGCGCCAAGTGCGATGGCGCTGTCCAAGAGAACGTTCCGAAAGACGAGATGCCAAGTACGGGTAACTGCACGCCCGCGACCGTCAACAGCCACAGTAGCGGCGCGATCGAGGTCGCGACCAGGCGGCGCGCACGCGTTCAGGAAGTACGCCGCCTCGCCTTTCCCGAACAACCTGCAATAGAGTACGTGCTGCCCTGCCCCCTCGGCTCCTGGAACAAAGATGTGCACGGGCAAGGGGCCAGCGTGAATCAGGCCAAGCCTCGCCAAAGCAGCGTAGAAGTTCTTGAACGACGTGCCGCATAGGTCGACCACGTCGTCTGTCTCGCAAAGGCCGCCGTACTTCATGCAGCACACTTCGTCGGCTGGCATCGGCCCAGACGCTGTCAGCACGCGGGGGTCGTACGAGAAGGACGCGCACGCCGAAGCCTCAACTCGTTCGTCCGCCCAGTCAACCACGAAGTCGGGCCGCAAGGCAGAACTCATGCAAGCAATCCCTGCGCCGCACTTCCACACGTTGTGTCCCTCCATCTCGCGCATGCTGCATA
This sequence comes from Prorocentrum cordatum, assembly GCA_963575745.1. Taxonomy (NCBI): domain Eukaryota; class Dinophyceae; order Prorocentrales; family Prorocentraceae; genus Prorocentrum; species Prorocentrum cordatum. Next base: position 907,782 of record CAUYUJ010016371.1, read on the forward strand.
GCGCTGCTTCCCGTCTAACCTTCCGACGGGCTTCTTCCCGAGATGGCAGGGCCCAAGGCGTGGCAGTTGCTCGGTCGACGTATTCCTTGAACGAAATCCCGTCGCACCCATCGACCTTTGCTTGTTCTGATTGGGCAAGGCCTTCGTAGTAAGCCGTCTGAGCTGGGCTGCGTCGCCTCCAGCGCTCCGAAACAGAAACGAGCCTCTCGGCGGAAGAGCCCGCGGCGACTGCATCTGGCTCACCATTTCCCCTCTCAAAGTTGTGACTGATGAACATGTCGTAGGCCCTGACCTTCCTCTTCTTCCTGAACGCGCTGCCCCAGTGGCGCCTCTTCCGCTTGAGCGGGTTCTTGCCTTTCAGATTCTTGGAGGTCTTGAAAGCGTGCAGGACCTGGTTGTACCGCCTAACGTTCTTCTCGCCGACGCACTCTGTAATGCATCGCATTGTCAGGTTGCGAGCGTCTCGGCGGATGGCGGCAGCGTAAGTTGTGGCTCCGAGGGTTCTCAGCTGAAGTGCGCGCCCGCGTCGCTTCCGAGCTTCCTGTCCCAACAGATGTTTCCGCTCGACCTTGGTAGACGTAACCCTCAGGACGCTCAGCAGGCGTCGAAGCACACGATGAGCTCTCCGAGAAGTGGATCGCTCGCGAAGCCGCCTCAGCCAAACTCGGCTAAAGCATGGGTCCACACACTTTGCACACGCTGTAGCCTGCGCGTGCACAACGTTCAACTCAGTCGATATAGTGTCGAAGTCCCAGATGTGGTCCCTCACGGACCGCAAGATTCTGAACGCGGGCTGGTCGTACGGGCGAACCAGCCGCCGCCAAGTGTCCACGATCGCGACACACATCCGCCGAGACGCCTCGCGGCAGACGAGCTGAGCAAACCGAGGAGGAACAGTTGAAGGGTGGGAGGAGAAGGAGGAGAAGAGAAGGGGCGTAGAGGAGAGAGGAAAACAGACCCGTAGGAGGAGGAGGGGGAGAGGGAGGAGGAGGGAGGAGGCGCAAGGAGATGGGAGGCCCCGCAGCCCCGCAGCCCGCCGATCGAATGGATTCAAAGAAGGCCCAGGGCCCCAAGACCCTGGAGTCCAGGAAGGCACCTCGCAGTGAATGGGCCCCTGATCAGGCCTTTCTCCTCCGCGCCCTCGTCATCATCCCTCCGCCTCCTTCTAACTCTCGCACCCGACGCCATCTCCACCATCTCCTCCCCCTCCCACCTCCCCTCAGCTTGCAAGGATCAAGGCAAAGCGTTAGCGCATATCGGCCTCGACCTTGCCCGTCGGGAGGCCCACGAGCTCGTGCCAGGCGTCGTGCCTGAAGCTGGTGACCATTGCAGAATACGTGGCGATGACGTCCATGCCCTTGGAGCCGCTCGAGATGCCGAGGTTCCTGGATATGGCATCGCGCTCGGCCACCTCAAAATCCTGGGGCGGCGTCCAGGACTGAGATCCATCAGGTGGCGTCGATAATAAGGCAAATGCGCACTTTGTTGCGGCTGCCTCAGCAGCCAACGCAGAGTTCAAATACATCTGCAAGGGCTTCGCCAATATAACAGCCTGCTCAATGCTGCGCCCGCCAGGGTCTGCGTCAAAGAACTGGATTGTGTGACCACCCCTGATGCTCTGTTTCGCCATGTTCACTCTCATGTCCTCGTTCGCCTGCAGGTTGTCACTCAGGTACTTCTCTGCCGCCTCCACGCTGCGCTGCGTAAACAATGGCCGAAGACCCCTCGCGAGGAGATCGTGCTGCCGTCGACCGCGCAGGGCCCACGCTGCAGCGGACTCAAATCCGCCGACCCTCTGCGGGTCTCTAGGCGCGCGATGTACTTTCCGCAGCACCTATGCATGTCTATGAGAACCTCAGGGTTGCAACCAACAAGGGGGGGCAGCGGCATTTGCTGTCGAGTCGACCTCTCTGATCCCTTCCAGCGGTAAAGAAGAGGAGTATCGAGCTTCCCGCACACCGACACAACAATCAAATCCGTGACCTTCTTCAAAGAATCATCGGGGCTACTGCACTTCAGTGGGCATCCACCTTCCCCTAAGCAATAGTGGTATATGTTATGCTGGTCGTTCCAATCCCCATTGTCCGCCGCCAAAACCAGCAACTCCTGATCAAGACTGAAATCTCGAAGTGCTCGCGAAGCCTCCATGACTCGAAGGGACTGGCGGTGCCACTCGGCGGCGTCAGCTGGCATGGATTCCACAAGTGCGTGCTGGAAGCACCTCGATATGATATCTCGGACGTTCTCTTCGAATTTGGTGCTGATGCGATGTGATTCCATCAAATGGCCCAACTTGACTAGCTTGGACGGCAAACCGTTGATACTGTGCAGTGGTTTCATCGCAAGCACACAAGAATGCCCAACACAACAAAGAGGCAGAAGCGTGGTTCCGTAGTTCATGCTGTCGGTAGTAGCGTGCTGCACCTTCAGCACCGCTTGCTCCATTGCTACAATGTTGTTGTTCAAGCCAAGGTTGTCTTTGTTCATCACGATGACCTTCCATGAAACGCCGTCCAGTATCTTGCGAAGCTCGTATTCGGGATCTACGGATGAGCCAGCGCCAATAGCAGACATCGCCGACCACTTCGCCCAGCGTTCCCGAATAGTAGCAGCATTTCCCTTGGGGAGAGGCTGCGCGGGGCTAGCCACTTCGGCTCCGCACCAAAACTGCATGCCGTCAACGTGGCGCTCGACGAATATAGTTTCACACAAATTGAGTACTGTCTTGTGCACACGGCCACCGCGCTGCTTTTGTTGTAAGGCAAGGGTCTTGGATAACGTCTCGAGCGCATTGGACTCTGATGCCTTCTGTCTCGTCACCCACATGCTGGCGTCATCAAATACATTCACCGCTATGACCGATGCACAGTCTAGATCATGACAACCTCGATCCAAGGTCCCACTGATCATGGAGGCTAAGCCTCTCGCTTGATGCACAATGTGGGATACCAATGCCCTGCGAAGCCTGCAAGCAGCAACCCTGTCGGTCTTATGGGCGAGGGTCACAGCATGAACCTCGCTGCCAACGATGGCGTGATCCAACTGCGCGGCTGGATTGGCATCGTGTCCCCGAGTCAGTGCTTCCGATGTCATGCGGGATTCATCAGGGACCAGCGCGCGGGACAGCGTATCCAATTCGACTTCTCGTTGCCGAATGCTTTTCAGCTGCAGGTTGACTTGTCTGGTTCGGATCTCAGCCGCACTGCGATGAAAACCTCGGCTCCTGCCCCGTCCTCTGCCTCGGCCCTCGGCGCCGCGGCCCCTGCCGCGAGCGGGGGCGACAACGGCAGCAGGTGGATGCTCCACGCGAGCCGCAGCGGGCCCTGGGCCCGCGACAGGAAGCGCTACATCAGCTTCGTACAAAAAAGCAAACATCTCGAACCAAATCGGATGCGCATGGGAAAGTGCGGCGAGAACGAAAAGGAACATCAAAACACATTCTGGTACGGCACGGGCGGGGGGGGGGCCTGAAGGACCCCCTGGAAATTATGACGGGCATTGCACTCGGAAAGCAATAAGCAATGGCCGCACGGGGCAGGGCGTGCCAAAGGCAACTCCCACGAGAAATCGCCAGACGGCCCGACATAAAACCCTCCCCCAACGATCCTACCATCATTGTGCCTCCTCGTCCTATTCGTGCCCACTCCTTCCCTTTTGGTACTCCTCCTCCTCGTCATCCCGCTTCTCGGCTTGGTTCTCCTATGCCAACGCCCTTCGGCCTCCTCGGTCGGTCACCCTGGAACTACTGCTACCAATAATTCTTTGTACAACGTCATGCGCCCCCCCCCGCTTGCCCACCCCATATTTCCCTTGCGCCCTATCTCCCCGTTTGTTGCGCCCCCGCGCGGCACCCCCTTCGCGCGCATGATGTTTCGCACGCCCTCCCCCCACGTCGCATGTTATCCGTTCTGTGAGTTCCCATCCCCACCGCCGTCCGTTCTGTCAAATACTTTGTGAATAACAACGGCCACTGTTACAAACAAATATCACAGAACGTGAACGTATAGGACTTTACCCTTCGAATCTAAACAATTGCACATACAATATCATTTCAGCGCAGCATGAGCATTACAACATGAAAAAACACACCATTGAAAACACCTTCTTGCACCGAGGCCCTGCCAACCTCCCGTTGTTATTTCAGGGAATCATTCGGGTTGGATATACAAGAAAGGCCCCATGGGCTCAGGTCCCCCAAGAGGTCCCCAAGCGGCCCCAGGCCAATCCCTTAAGGGTCGCAAGACTGCCTCCAGGAGGCCCTCGAGAAGCCTCGACGAGATCCCAACAACCATCCCAAAAGCCTCGCACCCAATACCCAGGCACGGTGGCAGGATGGCCGAATGCCATTCCATACATATATACATACATACATACATACATACATACATACATACATACATACATACACACATACATACATACATACATACATACAGACAGACAGACAGACATGCATACATACATACATACATACATACTAGAACCATCGCGCGCTTCGCGCGCGCTCAAGTTCTAGCTAGTTTCTTGGGGCCTCCTCGGAGCATCCTGGGCTGCTTCTTGAAATCGTCATGGGCCCTTCCTGGCATGTCCTCGGAGGCCTCTTAGAAAAAAAATTGAAGCCTTTGGGTGCCGTCTTGGGGCCTCTTGGAGCCTCTTTTTGGGCTTCTTGGGGGCCTCTTGGGGCCTCTTGGGGGCCTCTTGGGGCCTCCTGGGGGCTCCCTGGGGGCATCTTGGGGGCATCTTGGGGCGGAGAGCTTGATTTTTCAGATCGCGCTCCCTCTCTTGGGCCCCTCTTGGGGCCTTCTTGCGACCCTCTTGCGCCGTCTTGGGCGGCTCTGGGCGGGCCCGGGGCTCTCTCGGGCCGTCTTGGGGCCCTCTTGGGGCATCTTGGACCGTCTTGGAGCGGTTTTGGAAGCCTTTTGGGCGGTGCTTCAGCGCCGGAAACACGAAAACAGCGAGAATGCAAAAACACATTGAAAGAAACAATGAACATCAACGAGTTTGCCCTCGCGGGGTGCTCTTGGACGGCTTCTTGAAGGCCTCTTGGGGGCCTCCGGGGCAGTTTCAAACGCATCGTGCGTCGCCAGAGAACCCTGGACCGCGTCTTGGGGGTGTCTCGAGACTGCCTGGGGCCGCCGGGATTGCTGTCAGAGGGCTCCGCGGGGTGATTTTAAGCCTCCCAGAGGCGGGCCCGGGCCCTGGGCCCCACATTTGTGGTCGAGGTCCCGGCCCGCGGCCCCCGCGCCCAGTGCGCCGATATATGTAAACATACATACGTACGCACATGCATACATACATACATCCATACATACATACATACATACCTACCTACCTACCTACATACATACATGCATACATATATACATTTGTGTACATATATATATATATATATATATATGCATACATACATATTCCTATTCATATTCATATTCATATTCCAGATGACTTAATAAGCGTGGGGTGGTCCCCCCCGACGGGGTGACCTCGCCTCGTCGTCGCGCCGCGGCGGGGGTCGATGTGGGGCTGTCGGCAGCGGTAACGCCCCCCCGACGCTCATCCATTAAAACACACGGAATACATAGATACATATATATGTGTATATACAGATATATGCATACATACATACCTACAGGCATACATACATACATACATACATACATACATACATACATACAAACATACATACATGCATGCATGCATGCATGCATGCATACATACATACATACACACGTATATGCATATACATATATGTGTATAAATACATACGCATTCACCATGTGTTTCTCTCTCCCTCCCTCTCTTTAGCGACTGCGCCTGCCTGCGCGCGCGTATGGGCAAATGCTCCCCCCCATGTTCGTGTGTGTGCCGGAGGTGGAGACGTCACGAATGAGCGAACGTGATCGTTGTACGTGTACGCGCGCGTGGGTTGCAAACTCCGGCTTACGGACGCGCAGGGGCGGGGGCAAGAGGCATGATGGAAGGGCCGGGGATTGGCGGCAGGAGCGCGGAGAAAAAACAGGACAGGTCGCGATGCGGGGGCGACAAAAAACGCTACGTTGAAGGCCAGGAAAGACAAGCATGCTCCCCGCTTTTTCCATTCGTCGACCAGGTTTTTCTAAAGAAAGAAAAATCGCGCCGGTGGTGTATATCGTGGAACAAACAAACCACATAAACATTTTAGCGACGGTGGCCCCTGAGCGACGCCTTTCTAGCAGCATCTGTGGCACCATCTACTTTGCGCAATTGATTTTTCAAAAAAAAAAAAAAATAAGATTTTATGTTCTTGCAACCATCCCATACCCCCCTGCAGATTGGTCTTCCAAACCCATGCACTGGCGATTGCGATGACGCGGCCGCGGTGACGCTGACCGCTGGGCACATCCCAGCGGGCACTTCACTGCGAATCGGCGACTCGGGCGGGCGCGGCATCATGGCAACATCCACAACGGTAGACACGATGATGATAGTAGCGGTGACGGTGAAGATGTTGACAACGACGACGGCGCGGCCAGTGCGGGCGCCGATGCTGATCACGCCGACGACGATGACGGCGCCCTCGCGAAGGTGATCAAGGTTTTTCCCGGAAAGGGCGCGGGCCCAGGGTTCTCTTTTAGTAGGTTAACCCCCCGGCCCCCCTGCGACTTGGGCCGGCGAAATTATTTTGCGAAATAACGAGGTCGCATAGGGCCGGCGAATTAGATTTTGAGGATGTCTCGAGCGAAACGCTTGTTTTTCAGAATTTGCTGAGGATGTCTCGAGCGAAACGCTTGTTCTGTGTTATACATTGTCCTCTCCTGGGGACCTCAATTCTGAGGATCTCTCAAGTGGATTGCTTGTTTTCACGTGCCCAGGTCTTGAGGATGTCTCGAGCGAGACGCTTGGTTTCACGCCTGCAGGTGGCCCAGACAGATGTCTAGCATGAGGATTTGTCGAGGATGTCTCGAACCAGAGGCTTGTTTTCACGTGCCCAGGACGCCCAGGCGGATGTCAAGCATGAGCATTTGTTGAGGATGTCTCGAGCGAGACGCCTGTTTGCACGTGTCCAGGTTGCCCAGGGACGATGTCTAGCATGAGGATGTGTTGACAACGTCTTGAGCGAAACGCGTGTTTTCACGTGTTCGGGTCGCCCAGGCACGGCACAGCCCTCGGCACGGTACATCAATATCGATACCTTTAGCATTGCAGCCTGGCATGTTGCCTGGCACGTTCCGCGGAGCATCCCGTGGCGAGTCCCCCTGGCACGTCGCGCGGTGCACGTCCATTGGCACGTTCCGTAGCGCATCCCCTTGGCACGTCCCGCGGTGCATGCCCATGGCACGTCCCCTGGCACGTCGCCTGGCGCGTCCCTTGGGACGTTCCGCGGCGCGTCCTCTTGGCATGTTCCCTCTGTCGACTAGTTCTTGGGCAGCTACCATCGGCTCAGGCAGCTCGAGCTCACGATCCAGATCAGTTCGGTGAGGACTCGGATGCCAGGGAGGACTCCATCCACAACGCTATATAGAGCACAATCGCGGCATGGCACATCGCAGTTCAGCACGGCCCAGCACAGCACAGCCGTCGGCACGGTACATCAAGATCGATACACTCAACTATGCACTTTGGCACGTTCCTTGGCGCGTTCCGTGGCGAGTCCACCTGGCACGTCGCGCGGCGCGTCCCCTGGCACGTCCCTCGGCACGTCCATTGGCACGTTCCGTAGCGCGTCCCCTTGGCACGTCCCCATGCCCCATGGCACGTCCCCTGGCACGTCGCCTGGCGCGTCCTTGGGACGTTCCGCGGCGCGTCCTCCTGGCATGTTCCCTCTGTCGATTAGTTCTGGGGCAGCTACCATCTGCTCAGGCAGCTCGAGCTTACGCTCCAGATCAGTTCGGTGAGGACTCGGATGCCAGGGAGGACTCCATCCACAACGCTATATAGAGCACAATCGCGGCATGGCACATCGCAGTTCAGCACGGCGTAGCACAGCACAGCCCTCGGCACAGTACGTCATCCTCGATACATTCAGCATTGCATGTGCCCGTCGCCCAATCAGGTGTCTTTGAAATGTTGCAATGCCTTACATTTCTATATTCCTTTCCGGGTTCGTGGGTCGATCATGTATGTATATGTATATATATACACATAAGCACACATTTTTCAGCTACGATGCTTGTGGACAATGTGCTTCAATTGTTGCTTATATTATCGGGGTTGTTCCTCATCAGTCGCTGTTCGAAGACCTTCATTGTCTAAGTCGTTCACCTGGCGTTCCTGCAGTGCGCATCCAGGACTTGCGCCAGTGGGTGCCTGGTGCCGGAGAAAAGGGCGACTTCGCTAACACAAGATGTGTGTGTGTGTGTGTCCGCTGTCCCGCCACGGTCCTGTCGCCCCTTCGGCGCTCGTTTTATCTCACCGTCTGCCTTGGTCGGGCTTCCTGGCTGCTGCTCTCTCCCTCTATCGGAGTGCCGTTGCACTTTCGCGCTGTACCCTTCTTGCTTCTTGCACTGCACACCTCCACTTGTCGCCACTCTCCCCTCTCCTCTATCTCCCCCCCTTCTCGCGGCCCACCGCGAGTGACCTGCTCGATCCCGCGAGTGACCTGCTCGATCCCCTATGGGCGGATCCCTGGTCCCCCCGCCTCGTGAACCGGCCCGGCCGTGCTCTCGCTTCCACGCGACCGTCTGCGCCGCGTCGCCGCGCGCATGGTCACAACGCCAAAGAGTGTGTGTACGTGTGTGAGGGTTTAGCTTTCTTTCCCCTTCCCCGTTTTGGTTTCCCTTCCTGCGATTACGACCGCAGAGATGCAAACCGAGAGACGATGGTTGATTCTGAAACCTGTTCGCCAAGCCAGCAGCCCAGCGAAACGGAATTGTAACCATGTGTAGAATGGATGGTGCGGGCTACGCACAGAGCGGAAGCCGATGCGCCGTCTAGGCGCGGCCTTTTCCAGTCCAGTCCAGTCTCAGAGGTCTCGCATGCTTCCCCGATTGCGGAAAAACGCCTGGCGGGGAGCTGACCAGGTCTTCAAAACTGGTGAGAGTTTAACCGATAACTCTCAGAAGGTCTCGCATGCTTCCCCAATTGTGGAAAAACGCCTGGCGGGGAGCTGACCGGGTCTTCAAGCGGAAGGAGGGGGAGGAGGGCAGGCAGGAAGGAACTGCCCAACGTGTCATCGCGCAAGGAGGTGAGGGGGGGGAACAAAACGCAAGCGCGCAGGTTGTCGCGCGAACGGGCAGGACGTTGAAACGATCGGGGCAGAGAGCTAGCACGGCTCACACTTGCCGCCAGTACAGCAGTACCCCCTTGTGCATTTGTCGATTAACAAACGTGCGCAAGGATATCCTGGAATAATCCATTGGTTAGACTGGTCAGTAATGCAGCAAGTTTGAACCAAACTTGCAGCAAAAGGTGTTTGGCTGAGTGCACTCGAAATCGCAATCCTTGCGATGAATTGTAGAATTGAGGTTCTGGAAATCGATCGGTACATCCTCCACTCCCGCCTCCTCATATTGTTTGTGGTCCTGCGTCTCGCCCTTCCGAATGTTCGCGATTTGCGGTTGGCTGGGGCCCGACGTCCGTGACTGGAGCAGCCCCACGCCGTCGGCCTCGCTCGTGGCGTCGCAGTTGTGCGAGTCGTCCTCCATCAGGCGGCGCTCCTCCAAAGTCTTGGCTAGGTCGTCGGCGGCGACGCAGCCGTGGCCGACGAGCAGGATGGCGAACGCTCCTGCAAGCACCACGACGTTCATTGCGGCAACGGCGGAGTAACAAGGGTTTGGCGGCAATAGGCACAAACCAAGTGTTCCAAATGCCTGAAGACTTGCCACAATGTCTTGAGCTACAATGGCTTGAGCCCCCCCCATATATATATATATATATACACGCACAGAACGGAAGCGGCATATGCCAAAACCGGATTCAGTTTTTCTCGGAAAGGCGCAGGCCCAGGGTTCTCTTTCAGTAGGTAAACCTGTCCCCGGTGCCTCAACTGAGGGGCGCCGGCGGATTAAAATTTGAGGATGTCTGGAGCGAAACGCTTGTTTTCAGAATTTGTTGAGGATGTCTCGAGCGAAACGCTGGTTTTGCAGAGTTGGGGATGTCTCGAGCGAAACGCTTGTTTTCAGAATTTGTCGAGGATGTCTCGAGCGAAACGCTGGTTTTGCACGACCACGCCCCAGCACGACCACACCCCAGCACGACCACACCCCAGCACGACCCCACCCCAGCACGACCCCACCCCAGCTCGACCACACCCCAGCACGACCACACCCCAGCACGACCCACCCCAGCACGACCCCACCCCAGCAAGACCACACCCCAACACGACCACACCCCAGCACGACCTCACCACAGCACGACCACACCCCAGCACGACCACGCCCCAGCACGACCACGCCCCAACACGACCACGCCCCAGCACGACCACCCCCCAGCACGACCACACCCCCAGCACGACCACCCCCCAACACGACCACCCCCCAGCACGACTACTCCCCAGCACGACCACTCCCCAGCACGACCACACCCCAGCACGACCACACCCCAGCACGACCACACCCAGTCGCACCCCCGTGGAATGTTTCGTGGTGTGTCTGGTTGAATGGTTGCCTGTTCACGGGTGTCTCGTGGAATGTTTCATGGGGTGTCTCGTGGAATGTTTCGTGAGGTGTCTCGTGGAATGCTTCGTGAGGTGTCTCGTGGGATGTTTCGCGGGGTGTCTCGTGGGATGTTTCGTGGGGTGTCGCCCAGTTGGGTATCGTGAAAACGTGACCATGCTGCACATGTCTATATCCGTTTCCGGGTTCGTGGGTCCATCATGTTGTTGATAAAGAGTTCGACATGCGCGCGCGGCCGACGCGCGAGAGCGGCCCGCATGGTACTAATTGACACGGATCGTGCCCCCTCCCAGCACGCGCGCAAAGGGCGCGCGAATGATTTCGGCATGCGGCGCCAGAGGCCCGCCTGGTAGAAGTCCACGAACATGTTTTGTTGATTGGTCATTTATGCATACCTAAACCATAATAATATAAAGAATGGTTTTCTAAAAATCGCAAGAGCGCGAACGTGTGTTTTTTTGTTTGAAAACTGTTGTTGCGAAGCCATGTGTTTCTACATTTGCTTCGACACTCGGTGTTCAAAAACCGTTGCGGAACTGACGGTTTTGAACGGAGTTCGGCATGCGCGTGCGACGACGCGCGCGCGTGCACTTAGTTACATATGTTGCAGAAAACTCCCGCGACAGCGCGCGCGCAAGGGCGTTCGAACGATTTCGACGCGCGCGAAAAGCCCGTTTGGTAGCATGTTCTGAACATGTTGAAAATATGGTTTCCTGGACAATTCGCAAAATCGCGCGCGCAAACTGAAAATCAACGTTGCGAAACCTAGTGTTCATATGGAATGTCTTAGGACGCTCGGTTTTGAAACCCATACGGAGCCGAAGCTTTTGAACGATTTCGGCATGCGAGCGCGAGCACGCACATCGTTTCGTGTTTCGCGAAGGACGACTGAAACTCCTGAGTTTTGATAAACGAACTCGCGCGCATAATTTCTTTCGCGCGCGATGGCGGGAGGGCGGATACCGGCCCCCCCTGGGATGGTGTGAGCGACTATTTGGGATGGGCGAAGGGGCAAAACCACCCGTCAACTGCATCGCGAATAAGTGAGCTGGTATGATCTGGTACTCTTCGAGAACAGGAAGATTTATGTTGTGCAGTCGACATTGCGCGGGATACGCGGTGCAATCGATGCGGAGTCACCGGCGTGGAGCAATATATCTTTAGGTGCGGTGCAGACTACGTCGCGCACGCGTTGCGCAGTCTACGCTGTGCAACATGCGTGGAACAATCTACGCGGCGCGCGATTTATGCTGTGCGCAACCTACGTGGTGCAATCTACGATGTGCAATTCACCCTGCCGCAATTGAAGCAAGCTGTCGGATCCACTGCAATCACAACGCCCATCATCCCGCAATTTGGTCTGCGCAACCCATGCGGCGGCGATTGCGATGACTGATCGGCGCTGGCTGGCGCATCGCCGCGGCCGCACTGGCTCGCATGCTCGCGCGCGCAGCTGCCAGCTAGACTAGCGCGATCGACGCGGCCGCGGTGGCGGTGACAGCTGGACACTTCCCGGCGGGCACTGCAGTGCGAGTTGGCGACGTTGGCGGGCGCGGCACAATATCAACGTCGACAACCCTAGACGCGAAGATGAAGATTGTAGCGATGCTGGTGACGATGGCGATAACGACGGCGGAAAAGCCAGCGACGGCGCCGATGCCAATCACGCCGACGACGATGACGGCGGCCTCGTGTCGGTAATGGAGGTTTTGGAAGAAGTTCAACATGCGCGCGTGCCGACGACGCGCGGATGACCCGCATCGCATCGTTTGAAACTGATCGCGCCCCCACCGAAACACCCCAGCACGTGCGAAACGGCGTTCGAATGACTCCGACATGCGGCGCGAGAGGACCATTAGGCAACAGTCAATGAAAATGTTGAAAACCTACGGTGTATTCAAGACCGCGAGCGCAGGATTCTTGCGTGGAAAATTGGTGGTGCAAAACCATGTGTGTTTGTACATTTTCTCGGGGCATTCGATTCGCTATCCCTACGAAGCTTCGGGCGTTCGACGGATTTCTGCACGCGCACGCAACAACGCTCGCGCGTGAATTCCAATCCGCTTTTACAACGGATTCGTGCGACAGCACGCGCGACAGGGCGTTCTTGCGATTCCAACACGCGCACGCGAGAGCCCTGCTTGGTAGCATGTTATGATGATGTTAGACAACTCGTGCTCTTCCGAAGACTTCGCCAGTGTTTGGGCGCATGTTTTTGCTGTTGTGTCTGTTGTTGTTACTGTTGCTGTTGCTATTGTTGTTGTTGTTGACCTCTCATTCTTGAAGAATAATTATGGTTGATCCCCCCTCACCGGTGCACATTGTTTTTTCAATTGAAGTGCCCCCCCCGGGGCTCGCACCTTGTTTTTTGACAAGGAAAATATTCCTGCTCAAACTGCCCCCCTGGCCCCCAGGTTACAACAACAACGGCTCCCGCCTGAGACTTCCTCACACTTTAGCCAGGACCACCGCTCCCGCCCGAGACTTCCTCGCATTTTATTCAAGAGTCACGCTCTCGCTTGGGACTTCCTTACGATTTATTCAGGAATCGCTCCTCAAGCGCTCTGGAGTCGCGCTCTCGCTGGAGACTTGCTTGCAATCTACTGAAGAACAGCGCCCTTGCATTGGAATCCCACCAGCCCTTTGGGCGTGAGTGGTTTAGCGAGCTCTCTCTGTTCTCACCCCCCCTTCTTCCTCTTCGGGGAGGGGTTTACCCCTCCCCCTCCCCCCCTCCCCCTGGACCTGGAAAGGTCCTTTCGCGGGTGGTCGGAGGGGTCATTTTCGACCCCTGGGAGGGCTAAAAAACGACACCCTTCACGAAGATTCTGGCCCCGACGGGGGGAGGGAGAAAAATGCTTCCCTCTTCTTTGAAGCCAACATCATTGATTTTACTACGGTTTTGGCCCCATTTTGGCCTTCTGAAGGGGGGCAGCGCTAATTAAAGCTCTCCTCTTCTTTCAAGCCAAAATCATTGATTGTACTACGGTTTTGGCCCCATGTTGACCTTCTGAAGGGGGGCAGCGCTAATTAAAGCTCCCCTCTTCTGTGATCGATTTCCTCCAAGATGGCCCCAAGATGCGCCCAGGAGGCACCAAGAGGCCCCAAGATGGCCCCAAGAGGCCCCCAGGAGGCCCCCAAGAGGATCCAAAACGGCCCAAAGAGGCCACCCCGAGGCACCCAAGACGCCGACAAGCCCATCAGGACGACCCTCCACTCGCCTGGGCGTCGTTTCTGGACGGGCAGGAGGAGGGGCCCGAACGACTCACACCAGGACGAGGGGCCCGAACAACTCACACCACGAGAAGCCCGAACGACTCACACCAGGACGAAGAGCCCGAACGACTCACACCACGAAGAGCCCGAACGACTCACACCAGGAAGAAGGGCCCGAACGACTCACACCAGGACGAGAAGCCCGAACGACTCAAACCACGAGGAGCGTTTTCTCTCCCTCCTCCTCCGTCTCGTCCTTCTTCCGTCTCCACCACAAGGAGGATGTACAAGGAGGCGGGAGGAAGGAGGAACAGGGGAGATATGCGGGGGCAGGCGGGAACACGCCTGAAAAACACGACTGTCGGCATGCTTCGCTAGAGTTGCTATTTTGAGATGGGTTGGTGGGGATACGCGAAGCGTGAACAATTTCTTGCAATTTACTCCAGCGCCGCGCTCCCGACACCCAGGCACCCAGGAGCCGCGCTCACGCTTAGGACTCCTTCTCAGATTACCTAGGAATCGGGATCTCGCTGCCATTCGTGGCCCCGTTGCAGCCCTTCGTGGCCCCCTCGCTTTGTTTCGTGGCCCCGTTGCAGCTTTTCGTGGGCCCCTCGCTTTGTTTCGCGGCCCCGTTGCAGCCCTTTGTGGCCCCCTCGCTTTGTTTCGTGGCACCGTTGCAGCTTTTCGTGGGCCCCTCGCTTTGTTTCGCGGCCCCGTTGCAGCCCTTCGTGGCCCCCTCGCTTTGTTTCGTGGCACCGTTGCAGCCCTTCGTGGCCCCCTCGCTGGCCTTCGTGGTCCCGTTGCAGCCCTTCGTGGCCCTGTTGCAGCCCTTCGTGGCCCCCTCGCTGCCCTTCGTGGCCCCGTTGCAGCCCTTCGTGGCCACCTCGCTTTGTTTCGTGGCCCCATATATGTATGCCCTTCGTGGCCCCCGCTCGTTCGCGCCCATGGTGGCCCCATATGCATGCCCTTCGTGGCCCCGCTGTCGCCCTTCGTGGCCCCCTCGCTGCCCTTCGTGTCTCCATTGCTGCCCTCAGTGGCCCTGTCCGTACCCTCCGCGGCCCAACATACGTATGCCCTTCGTGGCCCCCGGTCGTTCGCGCCCGCTGTGGCTCCATATGCATGCCCATCGTGGCCCCGCTGTCGCCGTTTGTGGCCCCCTCATTGTCCTACGTGGCCCAGGTGCTACCCTCAGTGGCCCCATCGTTGCCTCCTGTGGCCCCGCATTTTCTGCACTTCGTGGCCCCCGGTCGTTCGCGCTCTTCGTGGCACCATACGCATTCCCTTCGTGTCCCCGCTGTCGCCCTTCGTGGCCTACTTCGTGTCCTTCGTGGCTCTGCTGTCGTTCTCTCTCGCTCTCGCTTTCGCTCGTGGTCGTCGTCGCCGTCGCCGTCGTTGCCGTCGTCGTCGTTGCCGTCGTCATCGTCGTCGTGGTCGGTCCCCTGTCCGTCCCTCTTGGGGTCGGGTCGACGGTCCGCGGCCGCCCCGCCGATCAGCGCTGCCGCTGGCCAGGCCGACGGTCCGCGGCCGCCACGCCGCTTGCTGGGGCCCGGCCTGCAGGGAAGAAAGGTATACCCCCCAAAAGGGGTTCGATCGAAGACGAAAAGGGCGGGTATCGAGGGTTTGGGAATTCGCGTTATTCGACATTCGAGCAGATAAGGGCGAACCGTCTTAAAATGATTGTTGTTGTTGTTGTTGTTGTTGTTCTTGTTGTTGATTCTTTGTTTGAAGATTCTTGTTGCGAAGCCATGCGTTGTTTTCTACGTTTTCGGGGCACTCACTTTTGAACTCCTCGCGCACAACCAACGGTTTTGGGCGGATTCCAGCATGGCGCGCGGGTGCACGTCATCCCTTTTGTTGCAAAGAATTCTTGCGACAACGCGCGCGCAAGGGGATTTTTGCGATTCGGACACGCGCGCGCGAGAGCCCCGATTGGTAGCAAGTTTGAAAAGGTTGAGACACCAATGGCAGGAGCGCAGACGCAGGTGGTTGGTAAAAAACCCTCGTTGTGAATCCACACGTCTTTTATATGTTTTCGGGGTGCTCAATTTTGAGCTCCGTGCAGAGGCTGAGGTTGTTGACGGATTTCGGCATGCGCTCGCGACGGCGCGCGCGCGCGTGCACTTCATCCACACTTTTGCAGGGGAGTCTTGCAAATGGATGAGGTTGGTCAACCAGCGCGCGCGTAGCATTTTTTGCGAGAGGATGAAGGGGCGGGGGGGCGCTTCAGGTGGCATAGATTCATATTTTCAAAAACAATCATATGCAACTTGCTATCCGTTTTTTTTTAAAGACCGCCAAGTCCCCCTGGGGGCCCCGGGCGAAACAACATCCAGGGCGACGCCCACCCGGTGCCCGGCCGACTCGAGCCTAGGCGCCTACAGGGCGCCGGGGCGCCCCCTACGCGGCCCAAGGGGCCCCGAGTCGCCGAAGGATCGCTTCAAGAGGCTCGAAATAGTCTCCAGATGGCCCCAGAGGCCGCGAGCAAAAACCCAAGAGGCTCCGCAAGAGGGCCCCAGCAAGCAAAAAGTCGTTCCATTCCCGTCGGAAAACGTATCTGTGTCGCATGTGCGACGTCTTGGGTTCACAGCGTCCACAACTGCCCCAGAGGCCTCAACATCGTCCCCAGACGGCCCAACGCGCCCTCAACATGGGCCCAAGAAAACCCGAGAAGGCCCCAAGAGGCTCCCAAGAGGCCCAAAGGCGCCCCCAAGAAGCACCCCAAAATGCTCCAAGAGGCCCCAAGAGGCCCCGACACGGCCCCGAACGGGCCTCAAAACTGCTTCCCATAGGCCCCCGAGAACCACGAGAGCCCAACCATTATCCATGAGGCCTCTTACCCTTCATCCACCGCCTCCGAAAAATGGCAACCGCCCAACGGCACCGCATTGACAACAACACCCTGACAAACGACAGTGGCGAGGCAATATGGGCCGGCGCAATGAACGAAGCGAAACAAAAAATCGACATGCGCGCGACAGCGGCACCCGCACTGAACCGTACCACCAGCAGGAGCGACAACAGCAACACCAGCAGCAACACCAGCCGCAGCACCACCACCACTAACAGTAGCAAGTACGACAAACCTACTGTCGAACAGCCACGGGGCATGCCTGAGCATAGTAGGCGATAGCATAGGAAGAGAGAACGCGGGACAAAAACAACAAAGCACACGACTTGTATGAATTCCTGCCTATGTTTATCCCGTCATGGAGCCGTCTTCGCCTCGTCCGGCGAGAACTGGAATGGGCGGGCGGTGAACGCGAAGCGTCTTGAATCGATATGCGCGCGACGACGAGCGCGCGCAGACAGGGGTGCCGGATAACCCTGGTGGTGGTGGCGGGGGAAGTTAATCCGAACTCTCTGTCATAATAATGAGTACATGTATGTATGTCTGTCTGTCTGTCTGTCTGTCTGTCTGTCTGTCTGTCTGTCTGTATGTATGTATGTATGTATGTATGTATGTATATATATGTATGTATATACATGTGTCTATATATGTGTATAAATATGTGTGCATACACACACATATATATATATATATATATATATGTATATATTCCTCTTCGAATATTCTTATAGCGGAAAGCCCCCCCTGACCCCCCCCCGGTACATAAATTCGGCCCTGGGCGCTCCCACCGACGTGAAAATCGAATTTCGGCTTCGGGAGCCTCTCCCGGCTATCCCTGGACGGTCCCGCAAAGCCCGAGGACGGCCCACGACCGCTCCAGAACGGCCCATGAGCGCTCAACAAGATTTCAGGTTGGCTTCAAGACGGCCCAAGACGCTCTCAAAACGCCCCAAGACGCCCCAAAGGAGACCTCCACAACGCAAAAATCGTCCCATTCCCTTCGTGAAACTTGCAATTTTACCATATTCGCTTCTGTGGCCTTCACTACGTCCAAGACGGCCCAAGAGGCCCCCAAGATCGCCCCAGGACGACCCAAGATACCCCCAAGAGGACCCCAAGACAGCCCAAAAGGGCTCCAAGACGGCCCAAGAGAGCTCCAAGACTGCCCCAAAAGCCCCATAAGGCGTCCAAGAGAGCCCCAAGAAGGCCCCAAGAGGCGCCCAAGAATGTCCCAAAATGGCCCAATCTCCCCAGGACGGCCCAAGAGGATCCCGGGACAACCCCGGAGAGCCGCCAGACAGCCCAACAGAGTCCCAAAAGGAGCCCCACGAAGGCCCCGACATGCCATATTATTTGATTTCCGCTACCATGCTCCGCACTGTTTCTGTCTCCAACGCCGCCACCCCGGGGGACCTCGGGACAACCCCGGAGAGCCGCCAGACAGCCCAAAAGAGCCCCATAAGGAGCCCCAAGAAGGCCCCGACATGCCATATTCATTGCTTTCCGCAACCATGCTCCGCATGATTTTTTCTTCCCACGCCGCCACTCATGGGGACATCTACGTCGCCGATGTTTTGGCTTCGGTCCAGGAGCCGACACTTTCTCCGACCGCACGCTGCCCCGTACATAGGCTCCTGCCCTCTGCCCCCTCAGAGCCCTTCCAGCTTGAAGACTCTATGAGCCATATAAGCCCCAAGAGCCATATGAGCTCAATGAGCTCTACGGCCCCTCGTCCTCGTCTTCATTGTCGCCGTCGTCGTCTTCGTCGCCGCCGCTGTCGTCCCCCATGAGACCTACGGGCCTATCAACCCCTTCAGCCTTATGAGCCCTACGAGCCCTATGACACTCAAGACCCCATATGAGCCCCAACATCCCTATGACCCCCGGGACCCCATGCGACCTCTCTTTCCCCAACGAGCCCTACGAGGCCTGCAGTGCCCTATGTGTTCTGCGAGCCCTATGAGTCCTGCGAGCCCTAATGCCTACAAGCCTCGTGAACCCTACCAGCCCTACGACCTCAATTACCCTATGACCCCTACCAGCCATATGAGCCCTATCGACCACATGAGCCCTGCGACCCCTGTGGCGCCTCATGCCCCTGCGACCCCCATCCGCCCTATGAGATCTACGAGCCCCGCGGTGCCCTATATCCCCTCCGAGCTCCATGAGCCCTCCATTGCCCTGTACGCCCTACGAGCCCTACAACCCCAATTACCCCTACAGCCCCTACCAACCATATGAGCCCAGCCCTCTCAGCCCTGAGAACCCAAACACCTACAAGCCCCACGAACCCCGTCAGCCCAACGAGCCCTACGACACCACTGACTCCAATCAGCTCTACGAGCCCTACGAGCCCTAAGACGCTTGCGAGCCCCATGCGCCCCACGAGCCCTACGAGCCCTATGAAACCCGCGAGCCCCGGGCGCCGTATGAACCCGACAAGCCCTACGACTTCCACGAGCCCTACGCGCCCTATGAGCCCTACGGGCCCTCCAGTCCCACGAGCCCTCTGAGCCTCATGAGCCCCGCAAGCCCTGTGAGCCCCATGAGCCATACGAGCCCTGTGAGCCCGACGCGCCCTACGGTGCCCCATGGTGCGGCATGAACCCTTTCAGCCCTACGAGCCCCATGAGCCCTACGACCCCTACAACCCCTACGAGCGTGTTGGCCCCGTGAGCCCTACGAGCCCTACGAGTTCCACGGGCCTACGAGCCCTACGGACCTACCGGCCCTGCAAGCCCCACGAGACCAACGGGCCCACAAGCCCCACGAGCCCTGCGAGCATACGAGCCCTACGAGCCTCACGGGCATACGAGCTCACGAGCCCTACAAGCCTACAAGCCGACGAGCCTTACGGGCCTACGGGCCCTACGAGCCCTACGGACCTACGGGCTCTACGAGCTCTACAGGCTTAACCCCATGCCCACGATAATAATGTACCCCCCCCTTAAGTTGTTAGAGTTTTTTATCGTCGACCAATAAGAGTTTGGTCGGGGGCGCGGGGCGCGGAGGCCAAACTTCATTATCACCTCGGGACGTTATGTTGAGATAGCAAGATCAAGTTATGTTGAAATAGCAACATCAAGCGAAGCGATCACACTTTTTTCATGATGTCTCAAGCGAAACCAAGAATTTTGGGAGGCAGGCTCAAACGAAACGAGCAATGTTTCAAGGATGTCTCAAGCGAAACCAGTAATTCTGTGAGGATGTCTCAAGCGATTCGAGAAGCTTGTCGAGGATGTCTCAAGCGAAACAAGCATATACTCGAGGATGTCTCGAGCGATTCGAGAAGCTTGTCGAGGATGTCTCAAGCGAAACAAGCATATACTCGAGGATGTCTCAAGCGAAACAAGCATATACTGAAGGATGTCTCAAGCGAAACGATACGTTTCTTAAGGATGTCTCAAGCGAAAACAACAATTCTGTGAGGATGTCTCAAGCGAAACCAAGAATTTTGGGAGGCAGGCTCAAACGGAACGAGCAATGTTTCAAGGATGTCTCAAGCGAAACCAGCAATTCTGCGAGCATGTCTCAAGCGATTCGAGAAGCTTGTCGAGGATGTCTCAAGCGAAACAAGCACATACTCGAGGATTGCTCTTTTTCTTCCTCTTATCTTCTCCTTCTTTTTTCTTAATTTATATTTTTATTTCTTTATATATTTCTTTATTTATTTTTTGGTTCTCCTCTCTCTCCTCATGCCCCCCTGAACTTGTTTATCCCTGGTGTTGATTATCCATGGCAAGTGAGGCACATGAGCTACCCTACACGAGCACTCAAAAACATCAATTTTCAGAAAGCGTTTGTAAATTAAATCTAATAGATTTGGAACTTGATTGTTTTGCTCTTGTTCTTCCTCTTCTCTTCTCCTTCTTTTTTCTTAATTTATATTTGTATTTCTTTATATATTTCTTTAGTTCTTTATTCTTTTCCTCTCTCTCCCCATGCCCCCCTGAACTTGTTTATCCCTGGTGTTGATTATCCATGGCAAGTGAGGCACATGAGCTACCCTACACGAGCACTTAAAAATTTTAAGTGTCATAAAGCGCTTGTACATAAAAATTTAATACATTTGAATATTCAGATTTGTTGTTTTATCCTCCTTTCCTCTCCTCTTGTACTTCTCCTCCTCATTTATTATTGTTCTTTTCCTTTTTACTATTTCTTTTATGTATTTCCCTCAACTCTCTGCTTGTTTTCTTTCTTTCTCTCTTTATATCTTCCTCTCTCCCCATGCGCCCCTGAACTTGTTTATCCCTGGGGCTGATTATCCACGGAAAGTGAGGCGCATGAGCTCCTACACGAGCACTTAAAAAAACAATGTTCATAAAGCGTCTGTAAATAAAATGTAATAGATTTGGAACTGGGAATTTGTGCTTTTCCTCTTCCTCTCCTCTTCTACTTCTCCTCTTGCATTTTTCTTCTCCTCTTCATTTTCATTATTTCGTCTCTCTCTCTCTATTTCTATCTCTCTGTCTCTCTCCCCCCCATGCCCCCCTGAACTTGTTTATCCCTGGTGTTGATTATCCATGGAAAATCTGACAGTTTTTTTTTATTATTTCCTCTCTGTCTTTTTTCTCTCTCTGTTTCTTTTTCTCTCTCTCCTCTTGCTCCTCTCCTGTCTTCTCCTTTCCTCTCCTCCTCTCCTTCCTCTCTTGCTTTTCATTATCTCCTCTTCTTCTCTCTCTCTCTCTCTCTCTCTCTCTTTCTCAATTTTCATAAATCGCTTCTGAATAAAATCTGATGGATTTGAAACTTGATTTTTTTGCTTTTCCTCCTCCTCCTCTATCTGTCTTTCTTTCTATATATGTTCTCTTCTTCTTATTATTATTCTTATTATTCTTCTTCTTTATTATACGATTTTGTTTTATTTATTGTTCTGCGAAATGTGTTATATATTTCTTATTTTTTTATAAAAAAATGTAATTATTTTGATAGTATTTTTTTGTTCCTTCTCTCTCTCTCTCTCTCTCTCTCAGCACAACCCCCCCAGCACAACCCTCCAGCACAACCCTCCAGCACAACCCTCCAGCACAACCCTCCAGCACAACCCTGCAGCACAACCCCTCAGCACAACCTCTTGAGGTTTATTATCGTCAGCAATTTTTTATAATCGGCAGTGGTCGATAGCAACTCCTGAGCTCTCCGGGAACACGGCGGCACGCAAATGATACGCATGTTTTTGAAACACTTCATTTTGAACAAAAAAATATATTATTTAATTGCGAATTCCATTGAAATCTTTTCGAATTTGCGAAATCGAGCCGTCAGGCGCTTGAATGCCGCACTGCGTTCGAGATTTAGGCGAAAGCGTGTGCGACGCAATTTTCTCATGACACGCATTTTTTTTGAAAAACCTTATTTTGACAAAAAATACGGTATTTGGTTGCGACTTCCATTGAAATCCTTTCGAAATTGCGAATTCGAACCCGCACGCGCCTGAATGCCACACTGCGTTCGATATTCGGGCAAAAGCGCGTGCGACGCAAATTTCTCATAAATGCGTCGCGTGCATAAATCTCGAACGCAATGTGGCATTCAAGCGCCTGACGGCTCGATTTCGCAATTTTGAAAGGATTACAATGGAATTCGCAATTAAAAACAGTTTTTTTTTTCAAAATGAAATTTTTCAAAAAATGCGTATCATTTGCGTGCCGCCGTCTTCCGGGAAAGCTCAGGAGTTGCGATTGACCACTGCCGATGATAAAAAACTGCCGACGATAAGAAACCTCAGCCGATGATAAAAAAAACTGCCGACGATAATAAACCTCAGAGGAGCGCACGGCGGGAGAGAGAGAGAGAGAGAGAGTTTCACCTCTCTCTCTCTCTCTCTCCCTCCCTCTCTCCTCTTTCTCTCACTATCTCTCTCTGCTCAAGGTGAGCTGCTGAAGCAGAGCTGCTCAAGCAGATGGCTGCTCAGAGAGCAGAACCAGACAATGAGACCTTCGATAATAAAAAACACAATTATTTCGAGGATGTCTCAAGCGAAATAAGCAATCGTTTGACGGTGTCTCAAGCGAAATAAGCAATAGTTTCAGGATGTCTCAAGCGAAATACGCAATAGTTTCAGGATGTTCAGGCGAAATCAGCAATAGTTTGATGATGTTTCAAGCGAAAAACACAATTATTTCGAGGATGTCTCAAGCGAAATAAGCAATAGTTTGACGGTGTCTCAAGCAAAATAAGCAATAGCTTGTGGATGTCTCAAGCGAAACAAGGGATTTGTCGAGGATGTCTCCAGCGAGATAAGCCATTGTTGAGGATATTTTAATGAAGACTAAACGCCAAGGATGTCTCAAAACGTGCTCGGTTTGGTCTCCTCTTGATCATCTCTTACTTCGAGATTATGCTGAGGTCTGGTGGGCTACTTTGATTATCTCCCCCTGAACCCCGAGCTTTATTATCCCCTAGTGTTTATTATCGTGAGCATGGGGTTACGAACTCACGAGCTCTACGGGCCTACGGGCCCTGCGAGCCCTACGAGCCCCACATGCCCTACGAGCGTACAAGCCCCACGAGCCCGACGAGCCCTACGGGCCTACGAACCCAGAGAGCCCACGAGCCCTGGGCGCCCTACAAACCCATCATCCCGGTGAGCGCTGCGAGCCCGACGAGTCATCCGAGCTCAAAGGCCGCGCGAACCGCGCGAGGCCGAAGAGCCCCACGAGGTCACGAGCCCTACGAGCCCTACGAGCCCTACGCTCCCCATGCGCCCCAGGAGCTCATGACCCCTACACGCCCCTTAGGCGTCCGACCCCTATTCCCCAACCAACCCAGCGAGTCCCACAAGCCCATTGACCCCTGGAACCCCGTAGGCCCCACGCGCATGGCGAAACCAGTGAGCCCCATGACCCCTCTGAACCCCACAAACTACGCGCACCGTGAGCCCTGTGTGCCCACGAACGCTTGCGCCCCACCCACGCCCCACGAGTCGATCGCGAGCCCTCCGACCTCATGGGCCCTGTGAGCCCCATGAGCCCTACGAGCCCTACGGGCCCCACGAGCTCACGCTCCATGAGCCCCATGACGTCCGTGAGCCGCGGCCACCGAGCAACCACTATGACCCTTCAAGCCCCGCGAGCCCCACGAGCCCCCATGAGGCCCACGACACATAGCAGGCCAAACAAGCCCCACAGTTGGTCGCAGCGAGCTTTCCAGGCGCCATGCGGCCAAGATTTTAAAGGCGAAGCGAAGCGAGCCGGTAAAATCTTGTACATATATATATATATATATATGCGGTGCAATCTGTGTTAAGCAGTCTACGTTGTGCATTTTATGCGGCGCAATAGGTGTTGTACAATCCACGTTGTGCAATCTAGGCGGTGCAGCCTATGTTGTGCAATTCGCCTTGCCGAACTTGAAGTTGTCGACCCCATTGCTCGCGCAATCATCCCACCCACCCGCCCGCAACTTGGTTTGCAAAACCAATAAGGAAGCGATTGCGATGAAATCTTGGTGTTGGCTGGTGCATCTCTGCGGCCGCGCTAGCCCGCGCATGCTCGCGCGCGCAGCGGCCAACCAGCTTGGCGCGGCGGACGCAAACGCGGTGTCGCTGACCGCTCGGCAAATCCCAGCGGCCCCTTCTGTGCGAGTCGGCGACTTGGGTGGGCGCGGTATCATGACAATGTCGACGGTAGACACCGCATGGAATTATTTGACACCCCAGCACCCGCGCAAGGGCGATCGAACGATGCCAACATGCGCGCGCGAAGCCCGTTTGGTAGTATGTTCTGAAACAGTTGAAAACGTATGGTTTTCTTGACGATTCGCAGAAGAGCGCGCGCCGCAAGCTTTTTCACAAAAATCCGCGTTGCGAACCCAGGTGGTTATATATATATATAAACATATATATACATATATATATATATATGTATATATATTTTTTGGGCGCTCGATTTTGAATTCCGTGCGAAACCCAAGGTTTTCGCACGGAACGCGACACGACGCGCGGGCGCGCACTTCGTCTCACTTTTGCTGGGGACTCTTCAAAACGGATGGATTTGTGGTAAACGAATGCGCGCATCGTGTTTTTTGGAATGGATGGCTGGGGGGGGCGGATACCCGCTCGGCTGGGATGGTACGAACTCATTGACTCATACCCAGGATGGACGATGGGGCAGAATCGTATGTAAATTGCAAAACGCACATGGGAACGGATGATACGGAGAATATATACGAAGAGACAGCGACGGGGCGGCGACGGTGCCAAAGTAGCCGCCTGACCGCCAGCCAGGCCCAGACGACGGGGGGCGAGGAGGCGGCGACGGGGCGGTGGCAATTTAGCCGCCAGACCGCCAGCCATGCCCAGTTCCTTAGAACAGAAGTAAGACATCCTAAGTGCAAGCACGCGTCGCTCGCCAGGGAGGGGTCCAGCGCCGCGATCCAAGAAATCCGCGCGGCCCTGCAAAAGTTCATCTTTGAGTCACTCTCGATTCTCGAACGATGCCAGCGTGCTGCAGAAACACAAACAGCGGAAGGTCCGCGCGGGCTTCTTAGGTTTGCGCGGGTCCCCCCTCTGCGTACCAACACACACAAATACATGTTGGAATCCCGAAACGGTGCGGTGACAGACCGTGCGGTGATCTCGAGATCCCCCGAGACCTCACCAACGCACGGTTTTGGGACCTCGGCTGGGAGAACGACCCGAGTCCCGAAATCGTGCGGCCCACCGGCTCACCACACGGTGTGGTCGCCACCACCCATTTGGGGGCCCCCGATACAGTCACACACTTACACACTTACACACTTACACACTTACAGACTTACACACTCACACACTTACACACACTTACACACTTACACACACTTGCACACACTTACACACACTTACACACACACACTTACACACACTTACACACACACGCTTACACACACACTTACACACACACTTACACACACTTACACACACACACTTACACACACACTTACACACACTTACACACACACACTTACACACACACACACACTTACACACACTTACACACACACACACACACACTTACACACACTTACACACACACACTTACACACACACTTACACTTACACACCCTTACACACATTTACACACATACACACACACACATACACACACACACACGTACACACACACACACACACCGCTCGCGCGCCGGAGCGCGCCGCCAGGGGCGCGGGGAGGGGGTATATTATACTGACTACCTACCAGACCACTCCAACCCAACCCGAAGACCCGAATTTCGGGTTGGGGGGGGTACGGGTTCCATATGTGTTTTCTCGATGTTCCCCGACCCCCCCCCACTGGAAATGGAGGTCAAATTGAGGCCTTCGGGTTGGGTTGGGGTGGTTTGGTGAGTCACTCACCAAACCACCCCAACCGTGAGTGGTGATATACAGCGCTTGCCCGAGAGCGCCGCGCGGGGTGTGCAGATATCTTGGCTCGGCTCCCAGCCCGTCGGGCGCGCGCCAAGCAGGCCTCACGAGGAGCTGGGCGTGGCGCGCGAGCGCCCGATATCTCCGTGGCTTGGGGGGCGGCACCCCGGAAGCACGAGGCCCAAGCCGCCTCGTCTGGCGACGGGGTGCGTCGCCTCTGTACGGAAACGGGACCCGCCGCAGATCCGCGCGCTGCCAATCCGCCAATCCATGTTCAGAGGCCTCCCAATTGGGGTCCGAGTAGATGGGGTCGGAGGATGATCGGGTCGGAGGAGGATGGGGTCGGAGGAGGATGGGGTCCCAATTTTGTAGATGGGGTCGGAGGATCGCGCCGCATCGTCGATGCATCGTCGATGGAGCGGCGACGTCGGCGCAGCGACAATCGGCCTCCGCATCGCGCCGCATCGCCGACACATCGGCGATGCGGAGCATTGGCGATGCGGCGCGATCCTCCGACCCCATCTACCCGGAACCCATCTGGGAGGCCTAGAATGTTCGACTTCTCTCGAATCCTCGACACCGTGTCCTCCTCACCCTCCTACCCCGCCCTCCTCCCCGTCGTCCCCCTCTGCATCCGCCTCCTGCCCGTGCTCGTCCTCTACCCTCACCCTGCAAGACGAAGCCAAGAAGAGGATAACATCGGGTGTAGACAGGCGCGTTCCACTACTCAAAGCAAACTACTCGCAAATGGCCTGGATCCGCCGCGGGGGATTTACCATGCACTAGATCGAAGCAAGTACGTGTTTTTCTGACGTTTGCGAGAGGGCACTTTGCGATCACAAGAACGCGCTCGGCGAGGGTGATGATGAATCGAGAATCTCTGAGATGCGGCGGATCTGGAGGATGTCTCGGGCGCCGCGGCCTTCTCAAAGCGTTCCGGAACGCTCTGAGAGCGTTCCCGAACGCTATGGAACAGATTTCTCCTCGTCCTAACCCCGTCCGACCCTGCCCCGGCCACTCCGAAAGGTGCGGTTTTTTACAAAGGGTGCACCCTCGGGGGCACCCTGGGGGCACCCTCGGGGGCACCCTGGGGGGCGGGCGGGGACCTCGATTGAGCTCTCCGCCGCGCTCCGAGGATACCCGGCGAGGACAGTATCGTGCTCCGCAGGCCCCAACGGTGCCGATCGCAAACCACACCCCGGCGTAAGCATACCCTTTGTAGTCGCCGACAAGGGGAGGGGGGGAGGGGGGGGGGTCCGGCTCCGGACCTCTCGTTCGTGCGACTCTTTGCAGCAGGGCGTCCTATGGGGGGAAGACTCGGCCTGCTCGAAACAAGCGCCGAAAACAGCCAAACTCTACTCCGTGAGAGGGGGGGGGAGGGGGGGGGGGGCGGGGTGGGCGAGGGCCCGCGCCGGTCGGCAACACAATGAATAACCAGAACGGTCACCGAGGGGAGGCGCGGCGCGGCGGTCCATCGTGACCCCTGGGAGCTGCTTGAAGTTCGCCACCTCCTGGTCGAGCGCGTGCGGCAGCCCGCCGTCTTCTGGGCCTCCCGCGCCCCAGGGAGGCCACGAGAAGCAGCGGGGCGCAGCGGGGCGGCGCGGCGCGGCGCTGCAAGAGGGCGTCCCGATCGGCGACGCGCGAGAGTGGCCCTGGGCAGGAGCGGTTTGGTGCGCGGACCAATGCTAGGGAGCAACTCCTGGGAGGTCTTCGCCGGAAGGACTAAGGAGGATTAAGCCCCTGCGGGGGGCTGTTCCGCCGGAATGGGCCTCGGATTAAGCGGGATTCAGCGGGATCAAGCGGGATTCAGTGGGACTCAGCCGGATTGAGCGAATTACAGCCGGATTAAGCTGGATTTTGGACCAGGGCAAAATCAGAATTGGACCTCCCAAGAGTTGCATCCGAACGCAAGGTGGCCAGATCAAAGCGCACAAGCAGCCACTATCGCATCGCGATCAGGGTGAGCCCGCACCAAATGTCACTCCAGCGAAGGGTCACTCTTACGCTTAGTCGACCCGTGTGGGGAACGGCGGGTGCGCCGGGGCGCCTCGCTTGGATCTGCGAACGTACATCGAGTCCGTGCCCCTCCACAGCTCGTCATCGCAGGCAGCCGTTTCCCAGACCCCCCACCTGTGTGACTTCTTCGCGCTGTCGAACAAGTGTCGTCGACAGGGCTGAGAAGAAACAGCAGCAGGCTCTGCACTACTGGAGTTGTCCTCCCCTCTTCTTCCTCCTCCTCCTCCTCCTCCTCCTCTTCCTCCCCCTCCTCTTCCGCCTCCTGGGAGGAGGGACAAGTAGGGACGAGGGGGAGGAAGGAGGTCTCGAGGAGGGAAGAGAGGGATGACAGGGAAGAGGCTGGATGGACGCACGTGGCGCGGCGGGCTTTGAAGCAACGCCCTAGCATTCGTCCATATTGTCGGTGCATACGAAGTTGAATAAGACGCAACCTTACACATTGATAATTTAAAGAAAAACGCTCGGTGTTGCATGCGCACGGCTGCCGTGACAACGTTTCTGACTGGAGTACCTGAAGGCGCGGCGCTCTCATGGATGTGCCGGGAATTTGACACATTCAAACAGGTTGTCAATCGCACCCTTTTTGGCGGCATTCTGCGCAACCTGAACTCCGAGTATCGGGAAACCATGTGGTGTTTGGAGGAGGCCTTGGCCGTTCAGAACAGGGAGGCTTTCAAGCTAGCGATTGCGATAACATTGTTTCGGGAAGCGCAATAAAAATCGTTTGGCCGCGAGATGTCGAACGGTAAATCAGAATGTGGCAAGGTTCAACGGTACTTAGGCCAGGAGAAAAGCATCGGAACTGGCGCCACCAATGTAAACGCTACAGAGATAATCGCGGAACGAACGCGCACTGACCGTCAACGCGCGCCAGAAAGCCACGGAACGTTCACGGCAAAACCGACGTAATGCCCATCTTGATGGCCCAAATTCGGGAGATTGTCATGTGCGTCGCCGTAAACTCACCTGGACATGAACTTTTCGCCCATGAGATGATGCGAGACCTTGCGCATCCGCAGACGCAGCTGGCACCCGCGTTAAACCTTACGTTCGTTCTGCGCGACGCAGCGCACGCCTCGCGGGACATAATTTCGCGACCATGGAGGAGATTTCTAGCGTTTATGATGGCTCGATCGCCAAACTTGTGCAGAACAGCGCCGAGGCCATGCGCGCGTTCTCAGGGTATGACAAGTCCCCGTCCGGCGCTGTGGCTACATCTGCTAGAACAAACATGCGAACCACATCGGACCGACTTGAACCCAGGCTGCAAAAACCTACGCCGCACTGCGATCCACATGCTTGCGGGCATCCAGACAACGCTGCACGTGCAAAGCCGACCGGCCAAGGATGAGAACACAGGCATGGCCAACGACTGGCTTGATTGGGTGGACAGCGAACGAGGTTTAATGCTTGCGATGATGGCGGATGTGGCTGACGAAGGGATGCGCTTGATGACGCTGCCAGATAGTTAAAACGTTGACCCCCCACTCTCAAATCAGAAGTGCCCCTGTTAAGCGCGAAGATCAATTCGCTGCTTGGTGAGGGCAAACGATGCTGACCAATTTTCGGCTGCACTTCGGTCATGCTGGAACTCCTCGAGTACGCGGCTCGGCACGCATGTGGCCACGTGCGAAGCATTGGTTCCGAGCACGATGCCCCTTAGGATAGGATTGCCCGGTGCATTCGGAAGATGAGGTCGCACGTGGTCTTGGCGCGCGAGGCGGTGGAAGCTGAGTTTCCAAATTCCGAGATGAGCCAAGTAACTATGATGTCGGCATTATTGTTGCTGCGGCTGCTGTCTTCCGTCTCGGAATGGGCCCCATGCGGGCCCCCGTGGGGCTGGTCTCAAAAGCAGCGGGGCGCGCGCCGCAACCGCGGGCATTCCCGGTGATTGACTTGTCCACCATGCACCCCAGTGCGAGATTGCTAATACAGTGAACCACCTTCCTGCACGCGCCCGACCACCAACCCCCGACCCCCGCCGCCGCCCCGCCCGCCCTGGCGGATTTCGGCAGCGCGTCAAGGCCGACGTTGCCCGCGACGCGCCAGGCGCCCGTTCTGCGGGGCCGCGGACATCGACCCAATTTGGCTGCGTGCTCCGTAGAAGACTGCGGCCCCCGCGGGCCCGCGTTCAGTTGCAGCAGGGCATGTCGAATGCGAAAGCTAGGAATTATGCGATGCACCGAATGGGCAGTCCATATATTGCGCCAGCGCGCCACGCCAACGATCTGAGAACAGCCCTGTTGCATATGTGGTCTTTGGGATCCGCGCTTCGCGGTTTGGGCGCGCGTTTGGCCAGGCTGTGCTGAAGTTTAACTGTCGCCAGCTTCGCATAGATGCACGCAGCGAGGATGTGTCTCTCAAGCTCACTCTGGACTTGCCCGATGGCGGGTCCAATCGAGCGCTTGCCATGGTCTGGGGCATTAGGATCGAGCGTATCAGGCGTCGCCGAACGGTCAAGAATCCACGCGGCGTCAGACATGCATCGGGCGAAGCTGGATTCATCCGTCAGCGCAGGAAGGCCACGAGGCCCGCTGTTTCGGCGGCCATGGCTGACGATTCGGCCAGGGAGGTCGTCGGGCCAGGCTCGAATTGAGGCGGCGCGCGCGGCGCCAGACACGCTGTCAAACGAATCGACGCACACTCGGAGAACACTCTCCCACCGCATGAAGTGACGCGCGTTGCTGGGCAAGGCGCCATTGCGAAACAAGAAGGGCAATGCGCTGAACAATGTGCAAAGGCGCGCAAGACCGAGCGCGCGCGATCGGCCATGCCGGGCGCGCCGACGCCCACGTTAATTAAACCTATATCGAGCAACTGTATGTTTTCATGGATATAGCCTGAGCATTCTCTTATTGTGGAGGGCTGAGGGCAAATCCAAATGGGCTTTTGCACCTCGAAAATCAATCCGTCCCGTGGGTGGGTGGCTCTCAGGGTGAAGCCTGTGTTGCGTGGCGGCCTGTGCATGCGCGGTGCCTCGCTTCGCTGCGACGTTGTGATTGCGCCCGCGCGCGGCCAGGCGCCGCTGATGGCTCGCGCCCGGCAATATTTCAGACAAGGCTTTGCCGCCCCACCGATGTCGCCCGCGGGCTGTCCGCGCCTCGCCGGGCGGCGAATCTGCGAACGGCAGGCGGGCGCGAACTCTCTCGACGCGTAAAACTAGGCGTTCCCCTCCATTGCCGGCGCCCCGTCCCGGATCGGCCAGGCGGTTCGCTATTGGCTGGTTGGCTCGCTGGTTGTTTGGCTGGCGGATTGTAAAACAGGGCTAGGATCGGGATAAATCGCTCCAGAGCGTTCTGGAGCGCTCTCAGAGCGTTCCGGACCGCTCTGGAGCGGCCGCGGCGCCCAGTACATCCTCCAAGCCCGCCGATTCTCAGAGATTTCGAATTATCCCGATCCGATGTTGTCCCGATCTTCGCGTCGTTTTAGATTGGCTGTCGGGCTGGATGGTTGGATGGGTGGCTGGTTGGACGGCCGGCTGACTCTCGGGGCCCCCGAGCGCGCGACTGGAGCCAGACTGGCGCGCGGGCGCGCGACTGGCGCGCGGCAGGCGCGCGAGCGCGCGATTGGCACCCGACGGGCGGACGAGCGCGCGACTGGCGCCCGACAGGTCGAACCAGTATTCTAAGAATTGGTTCTGGCGCTCTAGAATTCACATCGAATTCACATCGTCGTTGGAGCATTGTTTTGGCCATTCTAGAACTCGTTGCTGCTCGAGCTTCGTACTTCTGGAGTGTGGTTCTGCGTTCTGGAACTACTTCTGCTGCTCTGGAACTCGCATTGCGGTTCTATGAATTCTGTCTGCGTCCTAGAACTCGTTTTGCTGCTCTAAAACCGCCTCCGGCCGCGCGGCAGGAAACGCGTGGGAAAGACGGCGGGGGTCGGACATGCGGGGCCCATCGCGGGGCGGCGGGGGCGGCGCCGAGCGGGGCCCCGAGCGGGCTTCGGAGGAAAGCGCGCGCGCGATTGCGGAACCACCGCGCTCCAGCTTGGCGACGTGGAGGACAGGGGCCTGAGTTCAGAGAGGGCGATTCTAATTGTAGGTTCGGCAATAGCGACTACAGGCGGTCCAACGCCATATCGGGCGAAGAAACTCAAGCCCAAAGAAAAAACTTCAAACCATCTCTAAGCCCTAACCCGCGGGAGCATCAAACTCTAAAAAATCACACAACCTATAAACCAAAACCTGCGAACATCTCAAACTCTTAAAACATTTCAACAAATCTGTCAGCCCAACCCTGCGAAAATCTCCCCTTAAGACAAACTTCAACAAATCTCTACAAACCAAAACCAGCGAAAATCTCGAATTCCAACACACGTATAAAAAAAACTCTGAGCAAAACCCTTGGGAAATGTCACCCTCCCTCTCCGCACGCAGCAAAAAATAAAACCATAACTCCACAACAACTCGCAGAACCTGTAAAACAAACTATGCTAATACTCTAAACGCCCCAAACCTCTCAACAAAAAGCTGTGAAAGGGGGGGAGCTCGAAGCGAACCTCTACGCGCATAAAAACTCGTTAAACCAATTTAAACAACTTTCAAAGCAACCTTTTAACACATGTTTGTACAAACACTCTAAACAAATCCTGGACGCTTCGCGCATCCCCACCAGCGTCGTTTGTCCCGACCTCCTGGTGCCTCGACGCCATGCAGACTTGCACGCTGGCAGTTCGACTCAGTCTCAGTCACCCTTGCCACCCGCCGGCCCGCCGCTGGGTTGCCCTCTGCCCTGCGATCCTCGACCTGGGACCGTCCTCGACAGGCTCTGGCCCTCGGCGAAGCCCCCCGGGCACCCCCGGGGGCCTGGGAAAAAAGCAGCGGCGCCTCGGGGAGGCGGCGCCGCGCCGCCGCTCACCCGAGAGGCGTCGACGGAGTTCGGCGAGCCCGGGCGTGCGATGTCTCCTCCTCCTCCTCCTCCTCCTCCTCTTCCTCCTCCTCCTCTCCTTCCCTCCTCCTTCCCCCCCTTCCCCCTCCTCCTCCCTCCTCCTCCTCTCCTCCTCCTCCTCCCCTCCCTCCTCCTCCCTCCCCCCTTCTTCTCCTCCCTCCTCTCCTCCTCCTCCTCCTCCTCCTCCTCTGCTGCTGCTGCTGCTGCTGCTCCTGCTCCTCCTCCTCCTCCTCCTCCTCCTCCTCCTCCTGCTCCTCCTCCTCCTCCTCCTCCTCCTCCTCCTCCTCCTCCTCCTCCTCCCGCGCGGACATCTCAAAATGTATGTCTATGCAGTTTCCCGCTCTTGTGCTCAAGAGAGGGCGCGGGTCCTGGCAGTGAGGGAGGACGAGGAGCAGGGGGCAGAGAGGCGGACCAAGACGTGCGCTGGCCTGATTGTTTCAATGCGCGGTCCTCGAAGTCCCGACCATTTCTCCCTGGGGCCGACTTTTCACCCCGAGTCGCTGCTTGACTGTACCCAGGCCCAGCGGGCTTCTCAGAAGCCGAAACTGGCCAACAACCTCCTGTCATTTTCTCCACGACGCCAGCGCATCTGGGGTTGGCTCAGCCCCCGCCCGTTCCGTGCCGTAGCGGTTTGAAAGGTGCCCGTTTGTGGAGGAACTGGTGCACAGGAAATTAGGGAATGGAAAGAAAAGGTGTGGGACCTGGGACAACACGCGGAAGCAGGTGTCATTCCTCTGGAGGCGCCTCGCTCACAGCTTTGCTCGAAGGAGGAAGAGAAGGGGAGGGGGGACTTGGTGGCTCAGGCCATCTTAGGCAGCCTGGCGACACCCGAGCCCTACCCCCACTAATCATACATTCTCCTGATTCGATGGGAGGCAGGGGTAGGGCTCGGATTTCGCCACATGTTCGACAAACTCCGAACCCTACCCCCGCCGCCCATCGAAATGCCCGAATCGTTGATCGGCGAGGGTCGCTTCAAAATCCCCTCAAAATGGGTCCCCAGACCGCTCCCAATGTCCAAACGCACCAATTTTTCGAGCTGCGTCGTCGACGTAGCCGTGGCGACGAGGGGGGCCCCCGAAGGCCAAGCAGCCTCGAACCCCGATCCTCGGGGTTCGAACCTGAATCGTGAATCGTTGATCGGCGAGGGCAGGGTCCAGATTTCGCCGCCGACAGCTTCATATACGCCTCCCTGGACAACCCACCCCATCCGCTCCTCGCTGCGTGCGCTCCGCGGGGTCGCCCTCCCTGCTCCGAGCCGCCCCGCCAGGGCTGGCGTCCTGGGCGCGGGGCGAGGCGAGGCGAGCGCGCGAGGTCGGTCCAGCGGGACCGGCCCTACGAGGGCGGCGCGGGAGAGAGAGAGAGAGAGAGAGAGGCGCGCACGCGATCACGACGAGGCGACGACCCTCCTGACCCTCCGGTTAGGGGGGCCGCGCCCGCCCCCCCTAACCGGAGGAGGAGGAGGGGGAGGAGGAGGAGGGGGAGGAGGAGGAGGAGGAGGAGGAGGGGGAGGAGGAGGAGGAGGAGGAGGAGGAGGAGGAGGAGGAGGAGGAGGAGGAGGAGGAGGAGGAGGAGGAGGACTTCGGCGACGACGCCGCGCCGCTGCCCCTCTTGGCTCCAGCAGCTCTGCCGCGGCCCCCTCCCCAAGCGCGCCCCCCGGGCGCGCGCGGGGCGGCCGGGGAGACCCACGCGGGGAGGGCGGCTGCGGTGCCAGGGGCCGGGGCCCTCAGGAGACGCGCTGTGCGCAGGAGTCGGCGCCGCGTCCGTGTGGGTAGCGACCACTGTGGTCCCAAAGGCGTGGCGTCGGTAAAACAGGGCTAGGACCGGGATACATCGCTCCAGAGCGTTCCGGAGCGCTCTCAGAGCGTTCCGGAACGCTCTGGAGCGGCCGCGGCGCCCAATACATCCTCCAAACCCGCCGATTCTCAGAGATTTCGAGTTATCCTGATCCGATTTTGTCCCGATCTTCGCGTCGTTTGATGTGGTCCCAGAGAAGTGGCGTCGCTGTTGTGCGACCTGCACCTGTGGAGGGTACGAGGGCCGGACCCCTGGCAGTCCCGCAGACGTGGTGGTGACCACGCCTGGCGGTGCGTCTCGGGCGGCTCGGTGCCACCACCCGGTTCGGGAGCTCGTGGGGCTTTTCGGAGATGCCGCGGAGACAAGTGGGTCCAGGAGTCACAAGACCCGGCGGTGACCCCGAGTGTTTCAAAACCCGGCGGTGACTGTCTGGGGACTCCTGCGCTCTCGCAGAGCGAACCAAAACACTGTCTGGGGACTCCAGGTCACCACCTGACATCTCATCACCTGGTTTGGGGGCTCCCAAGACTCGGGGAGACGATCGCAAGAGCCGGGGAGACGACGACGGAGTATGGAGGCGGGGAGCTGCGCGCGAACGCCTCGGCCTCCTCCCCAGACGTGCGCTGCGTCGTACAAGAGCAATCTCCCCGGACTCTTCCCCCCACCAAAACCTCCCTGTGGTTGGCCCAGCAGGGGGTCTAGTTGAAAGGGGGTAGTGCAATAGCTCTGGAGCACTCGCATTGCAAACGCACTGCGACAGAGAAGTGTATGGCACTGTGCTGCAACTCATGCCTGGCACGCGCGAGGAGCCCAGCAACATTTTTGCGCACCGGAACGTACTGCACGCCCCAGATCTACTGCAACCCAACAAACCTGTTGCTCCAAATCTGTTGCGCCGCCCTCTTTGCGCTGCACCCCCTTGTGTGTTTAGGTCGGGCATGTCCTCCTACAGTCGAATTTGGGACGAAAAATCAAACATATTCAAAAAATACAGAAAATGCTCAAACTATTGTCCCCAGATGATTTTTGTTGTGTTGAATTCTCCTCCTGTAGATGGACCCGCCCGACATAATTTTGGGTCCACCAAACTCCCGTCGCGCAAGGAGATCACGGTGGGAGGCCTCCGGGGGCCCTCGCGCGCCCCAGAAGCGCCTCGGGGGGGTGAGAAGCTGCCCCATGGGGAGAACTGGTCGCGACTTCTGGGGACCGCGGACATAAACATCCAGACATCGCACGTCTGGATCTGCCTCTCTTGCTCCTCACTGCTAACTAGGGCCCGTGCCCTCTCTGGAGTACAGGAACAGGAAACCAAATACACACATACACGTTTGGATGTCTGCGCGGGTTCCTTGGATCAGCGCTACCCTCATCCCCCCTGGCGGCGCCTCCGGCGCTCCGCGCGCCAGAGTGGGGTCCAGCGTCGCTCCAAGAAATGGATCCCAACAGTTTGCGATTTGTAGTTCTTTGCTTTTCGACTGAGGGATCGTGCAGCTCACGCATGGGTACAGGCCTAAAGCTGATGGCTGGCCCCCCCCCGTCGTGGTCCAAGGCCCTAAGCGGCACGCGTCTTGAGCAGGTTGCTTGAAGGAGACGCAGCGAGCTTTGTCGTTTCTCCTCCATCCCCCTCCAACCTTGTGTTCCTCCCTCGTCTTCCCTGATTGGCCTGTTTTCCATCACCACCACCATGAGTTGGAGGGGGAGGGGGTCCTCCTCCTCCTCCTCCTCCTCCTCCTCCTCCTCCTCCTCTTCGTCCTCCTCCTCCTCCTCCTCCTCCTCTTCGTCCTCCTCCTTCTCCTCTTCGTCCTCCTCCTCCTCTTCGTCCTCCTCCTCCCTCCCCCCCTCCAATTTACGGTGGTGGTGGTGGTGGTGGTGGAAAACAGGCCCATCACTCCCTCCCTCGGGCGCACGCTGGCAAGGACTACGGATCCCTGGATGTGGCGCGCGGTCTAACCACATTGAGGGGCAACGATAGGAAGGAGGCATACCCATCGGTCGGACAAATAGGTAGAAACATGAAGTAGGAAGGCGTTGAAAATAGATTGGGTTTCCGCCGAGGAGGGAAAAGGTGAAACCACTCGATCGTTGAAGTAGGACGACGCGTAAAGCAGATTGGAATCGGGGAATCCAAAAATACCTACTTTCAACGACCGATGGGTAGGGGGGGATGGATGCATCGACCTGGAGTCGGCCAACATCGCCGATACGTCGGGCGACGGGCCCCCGATCGTGAGGCCGCACCTTCCCAAGGGCGGGGTGGGGGCTGTCGGGCCCCTTATCGGCGATCCGTGGGCGACTGAGGATGGATGCCTCCCCCCCCCTATGCCTATCCCCCCCCCCCTGTCGTTGCCCCTGCCACATCCACGGAGCGGGGGACCCCCCCCCTCCCCCCACGAGCCGCGAGGGCCCCAACAACGCAGCCTGAGCTCTGGCGACGGGGCGCCCCCGATGTTCGCATGGAAATCGGAGCCCCCATCAGCACGGCCGCGCCTGGGACAGAAGAACATCCTTCAAGCACATGACACCCTTGGACAGAAGGACATGATCATGATCATGATCATGATCATGATCATGATCATGATCATGATCATCATCATCATCATCATCATCATCATCATCAGCATCATCATCGTCATCATCATCATCATCATCATCATCATCATCATCATCATCATCATCATCATCATCATCATCATCATCATCATCGTCATCATCATCATCATCAAAATCATCGTCATCATCATCGTCATCGTCATCGTCATCGTCATCCTCATCATCAATATCATCGTCATCATCATCGTCATCGTCATCGTCATCCTCATCCTCATTACCATTGAAATCCTGCAAGAACATGAAATAGTGAAATAGGGAAACAAATAATGACATACGCATAACAACTCGGAGGTCCGCGCGGATTTCCCAGATCGGGGCTGGACCCCCGTCCCTGTCGCGCGGAGCGCGCCTCAGGCGGCGCTGGAGGCGCCGCCAGGAGTGTCCAGCGCGGATCCGAGAAATCCGCGCGGACCTCCGAGTTTTCATGTTTTATGCCATTATTCGTTTCCCTATGACGTCCTTCGCCCGACCAGCTGAGGTACATTCCAGGGCCTCCCCCCCCCAGGACGC
The DNA here is from genome assembly GCA_963575745.1 of Prorocentrum cordatum. Classification (NCBI taxonomy): domain Eukaryota; class Dinophyceae; order Prorocentrales; family Prorocentraceae; genus Prorocentrum; species Prorocentrum cordatum. The sequence goes on from CAUYUJ010016371.1 coordinate 945,603, forward strand.
ACCAGAGCATCCAGCCAGCACAAAGAACACTGAAGGGGAATTGTGACACACAAATACATACACACAAATAAAAATATCCCCCATATTTTCCCATATTTTCTGGGTCCTTGTCTTCCCCCCCACTTCCCATATTTTCCCATATTTTCTAGGAATCGCCGATTAATTGTGTCTGTGTGTTTTTTCCCCTCCTGAAACACCAGGACGCCCTTCCCGAGCCGACCTCGACCACATGCCCCGGCCCGAGCGTAGCCCACGCCTTCGCGCCTCCCCGCGGGTGGCAATGCGAGGTGGCCTAACCGAGGGGTGCCCGACAGTACCCTGGCGCGGCTCCCGTGCCGCGCCGATGCGCAGAACGAATTCGGAGAACTTGCCGTCCTCTGGCTCCCAGCAGCTCCGTCTAAGCAGCGGCCGGCAAGGAGCCCCAGAGGGGCCCCCTCGGGCCCCTTGCGGAGCCCGCAGGGGCCCCGGAGGGCTCCTTCAGCGCCCTGTCCTTCACCCCCCCCGCATGTACCACCCGCCCGAGCCTCGCCGTCCCACACTCCGTCCCCCCTGCTGGTGCACGGCGCAGAGGACCTCGGATAGGGGGCCACATGCGAACCCTGCCATCACCCCCCACGATTTCTGAGGGGGAGGGTGGGGTTCACTTCGCTCGGGAGCTCCCGAACGAAGTGAACCCCGCCCTCGGGAGCGGCCAAAAGGGGGGTGTCCAAGAGGGGGGGGGTGCAAATCATGACCGGCGGCATGGGCGCGGCCCAGCGGGGGGGCCAGGGACGTAATGAAATAAGAAGAGGCGCCATGAAATCTGGGGAAAAATCATGGCCCCCGCCATGATATCCACCCCCCCCTAGTCATCACCCCCCTCTTTTCCGCCCCCGACACCCTCCCCCTCAGAAATCGTGGGGGTTAACGGTAGGGTTTGCATTGTGGCCCCCTATCCGAGGTCCTCGGCGCCCTCTCCCTCCCCGAGGAGGCCGCGAGCCCGCGGCCGGAGCCTTCCGGGGGGGGGCGGGGAGGCAGAGGGCCAGGCACCTCGCCCCGCCCAGCTGGCACGAAGCCAGGACGAGGAGGACCTCGGCGGAGGAGCAGTCGGGAATCTCTGAGGTCTGGCGGTGCTGGAGGATGGCTCGGGTTGCAGCGGGGGCCAGTCCACGAGAAACCTGCCACAAGAAACCCGGGCCTGTGAGCCCAGGACGTCCATTGATTGTTGGTGTGGGAACGTCCCGCTTTCCATAGCAAACAAGCCCAAGAAACCCAGGGCACCCTGGAGGCAAGCAGGGTGTTTCTTGGCATGGGCCCCCACTGTATTTTGCTGGACCACATCCCCACAATAGTCTCGAGCACCCAGAGGAGTATCGAAACATCGTCGAAAGAGTATCGCCTCCCAGGGCCCGACACGTGAAAACCCTCCAACTTCGGTACTTTCTTGATGTTCGAAAGTCTTTCTGGTGGTCAAAGCTAAAAATAGGTTGGAACATCATGAGGCTCGGGCGACGCGGCCTTCGCAAAGCGTAAGGAAAGCTCTGAGAGCGTTCCGGAACGCGCTGGAACAGAGTTATCCTCGTGCTAGCCCCGCCCGACTCGTCCCGTCCATTGGAGGGACGAGAACAAAGTCATGCTACGATTGGCTCAGGACACGTTCCAAACATTCCAGAATATCTCGCGGCCCTCTTTCTGCAACCCGTGCGCAGCACCAGGGAATCTGTGAGATCCGAGAAATCCTTCAACGTGGTAATCTCATGACCTCTTGCCCCCGTGAGGGAAGGAGACTAAGAACCGTTCCGCTGGGGCCTGGTTCGCTCCTACATTAAGTGTTCGAGGGGCAACCCACATGGAACGCTGATCCGAGGCTGCACCACCTCTGGCGCACGACCCGAATCACAAAACTCGGTACGAATTACCCGTGTCCAGATCCGCGGGGTGGGAAAAACAACATCCCCTACGTCGAGACATTTCCTGCACATGACTGCTTCGTGAGAAGCAGCATGGGGAGATGCAGGGGAAATGCAGAAAGGGAGCGAGGGGCGGCGAGGAAGGTCCCAAAGAGAGGGGTTTCTTGGTCGAGGGATACCCCCTGCGAAATGCTTTAGAAATCATGGGTTAAGAAATTCATAGTCTCAGAATTTGAATAAAAAAACCAGAATGTCTATTCAAATCGTGGGATTTACATTGAAACATTAAGAATAATCGAGACTCTGGCCGAAAACTTGGGTATTCTTAAGCATCGCCTAGAGTGTACCATGTGCCGCAGCCCACGATGCGAAGAGGGGATGTCAGGGCGGTGGCTGGGCGAGGGAGAGGGAGAAGAGGATGTCAAGGGAGGTGATTCGGCGGCGAGCGAGGGGGGGAAGTGAGACGGAAAACGCCTTCTCAGAAGGCGGCCGGACTTCTCAGAAACCCTCGCGCCATCTGAAAGGCTTTGCCTGTCCTCGGGGAAGGCGGAGAAGACTTCTCAGAAGCCCAGGAGCCTTCCGAACCTTCTGAAAAAAAGGCCTTTTCGTTCTCACTTCCCCCCCTCGCTCGCCGCCGAGCGGAGGGTGGAGAGGGGAAAGGGGGACGGAGGGGTGCAGTGGGGAGGGGGGGGGGTGCCTGGACGTCTCCCCCCGGGGCGCTCTCTGACCAACACCCCGGGGCAACTCGAACCGTGGCGACGGGGGAATGGTGGCGGCGCTGGCGCGTGTCTGAGCTCTACGTCGTCGTCCTCCTCCTCCTCCTCTTCCTCCTCCTCCTCCTTTGCCTCTACCTCCTCCTCCTCCTCCTCCTCCTCCTCCTCCTCCTCCTCTTCCTCCTCGTCCTCCTCCTCGTCCTCGTCGTCCTCCTCCTCCTCCTCCTCCTCCGACTCCATTCCTTTATCTTATCAATAATTTCTCCCTGTCGCAATCCGAGGCCAGTTCTTAGGGCGGTCCGGGCGTTTCGCTTGCGATTTCCTCACCACTTATGACTCTGAAGCTTAAAAAGTGGCAACGGTTTCACTCATGGAGGGCGGGTGGTTTTCAAAATGTGGCTCTCGCCTCAGCGGCGCGCACATTCGCTTCAAAACTTTGCAAGAGCTTCACGGATGGAGGGCGGGTGGTTTTGAAAATGTGGCTCTCGCCTTAGCGCCGCGAACACTCGTTTCAAACATTTGCAAGAGCTTCATTGATGGAGGGCGGGTGGTTTTCAACATGTGGCTCTCGCCTTAGTGCCGCGCACATTCGTTTCAAATATTTCCAAGAGCTTCACGGACGGAAGGCGGGTGGTCTTCAACATGTGGCTCTCACTCAGCGCCGCGCACACTCGTTGTAAATATTAGCAAAGAGTTTAACGGATTGAGGGCGGTTCCTTTAGCGCTCGCACATTCGTTTTGGAAATTTGTAAGAGTTTCACTGATCCCCATGGTCAACGAACAAGAAACGGTGTTTTGGACGAATTCCGGATAACGCGGGTGCGCCAATTATGTTGATTCGCGGTGTCGAAGTCCCAAAAATGGCGTTCAGCCACGGTTCTGGATCGTCAAGGCGCAGCAGTCAGGTTGATCCGTGGCGTTGGAATCCCGAGAACAATGTTTTGGCATGCTTCAGGGTCTTCAACGGGTTGTCTTCCAACGAGGCAGTTTCTTCAAAGGGAAAAAAACCGTTGTAAGGGCCTACGAAAAGGAAGCTTGGAGAGAGGGTTAACTCCAACATCGTTGATGACCCTTGGGCTTACTATGGTCCTCCTCCTCCTCCTCGTCAGCCTCTTCCCCCCCCTCCAAACATGCGATGCCTCGATGTTCCCCAAAACGCGGACCTGGAATTCACGACACTTCCCCCAAGGCCAATCTTTCGCTCTGCGGTGTTTCTTGGCTGCCTTGCATTGCATCCTCGGGGGACCTCGTCTGTCCCGTCGCGACCCTATCCGCGTCGAATCCGTGTCGAATACATGTCGGCCTCGTCGGATCCGTGTCGAATCCGTGTCGAATCCGCGCCGAATGCCCGCCAAATCCGCACCGAGGCCGCACCGAGCCCGCGCCAGGCACAAGAAGAGACACCAATTCTGGGGACAGGCGGGGTCCCCCGAAGATGCAACATATGAGCATCGTTTATCCGACCCCCATCCCCAGCGGCGTGGCCTGGGCCCCACTGGCCGATTAACCCCCCTAGATGGG
>CAUYUJ010016371.1:952225-965481 GCA_963575745.1 Prorocentrum cordatum
GGGTCGAGGACCGGCGGCGCCTTGAGGGGCGCCAACGCGGTACGGTGCACACGTGTCGTCCCCAGAGTTCGGAAGCGTGCGAAGGGGCGCGAAGAAGAAAGCGGCAGACAAGAGCAGCACACGCGCGCAGCACGCGCGTGCCCCGAGCCGTCTCCCCGTCTGCCCGTGCCGCCGCGCGCGGGGGCCTGCGGCTGCATGCCGAAGGCCCGAGACCTGGAGGAGGCCTTGGCCTTCCAGAAGGGGCTGTGCTCCCCTTTGAGGTAGTCCCTGGCGGTCGTCATGGGCGAGAGGTTCCTGCCGTCGGGGGAGAAGCAGAAGGAGGAGGAGGAGGAGGAGGAGGAGGAGGAGGAGGAGGAGGAGGCAGGGGAGGCAGGGAGGAGGAGGAGGAGGAGGAGGAGGAGGAGGAGGAGGTTGAGGAGGAGGAGGAGGAGGAGGAGGACGAGGTTGAGGAGGAGGAGGGGAGGAGGAGGAGGAGGGGGAGGAGGAGGAGGAGGACGAGGGGGAGGAGGAGGAGGAGGGAGGAGGAGGAGGAGGGGGGGAGGGAGGAGGAGGAGGAGGAGGAGGAGGTTGAGGAGGTTGAGGTTGAGGAGGAGGAGGAGGAGGGCCGAGGCAGGGCAGCGGAGGCAGATAGCTCGGGCGCGGCGGCGCGGAGCCGACTCCGCCAGGCTGCGGAGGCACAGCACCTGCGGGAGCAACGCAGAGGCCCTGCGCTGCTCACAGGGCAAGCTCCGGCCGCGGGGATCTGCCTCCGAGCCCCTTAGGAGGCAACTGCTGGGAGGGTTTCGTCGGAAAGATTAGGGAGGAGTAGGCCCCATTTGGGAGCTGTTACGCCGGAATGGGCCTCGGACTAAGCGGGAGTCAGCCGGATTAAGCGGGACTAAGCGGGATTATGCGGGATTAAACCGGACTTCGGACCAACGAGCTACGGTCGCCGGGATTATACGTTCTCGTCGGTTCCAGGCGGTTTTCCAGCCTCGGGATTCCCGGCAAAATCAGAATTTGACCTTCCAGGAGTTGCATCCGAAGCTGCTCACAAGGCTAGCTCCGCCCGCGGGGGTCTGCCTCCGGGCCCCTGTGCGACAGGCAGCTCCCGAAGGCCATCGCAGCGCGGAGGTATCCACGCCGCCGAGAGCAGATCTACAGGACGGTGTGAGAGAAAAATAGGCAAGCAAGAGACGAGCGGGAGCGCACCGGCAAACCGGACCTCCGCGCAGATAGCACCTTCAATTAGATCGGGCGTGTCCTCCTGTTGGCGGATTTTGGAGGAAAGCCAGAAACATATCAAAACATATTCAAAATTGTTTAAAACATCGTCCTCCGATTATTTCGTACTATTTTGAATGTTCCTCTTGTAGAGGGACATGCCCGACTTAGAAACACTCTGCAGAACACGGGGCGGCATTGGAACGATGCTCGTTAATCCTTTGCTAACCGAGGCTGCTCTTCGATGTGGCAAGTGGTCAAGGCTAGGGGCTGCATCCGGCGACCACCGCTCACCGGGGGGGAGAAGGCGTGCGAGATGCTTGGCAGTTCCCCCTCTTCCCCTTCCCCTCCCCCAGGGGCAGAAATCGAGTTTAACGGGGGGGGGGAGGGGGGTATCTGGCTCTTCGGTGCACCCCCGGAGACTCAAGAGCTTCAAAATGTGCCTTCCGTGGCTTCAAAGGCGTTTCCAGACGGAGGCGAAACGCGAAGCGATACGCCTACGAGGCCTCGAAGACGCCCCAAAAGCCTTCCCAAGAATTCCCCGACAGGTAGAAATCAACGGTTTCCCTATGAATTGTCACCTGATTCTCGGGTTATCGTCTTCTCGAGCTTCCGACGCCCCCAGACGGCCTAAGATGCCTCGTATACCGCCCCAAAACTGCCCAAGAGGCCCCTACGAGGGCGCCAGGGCGGCCCAAGAGGGTTCCAAGACGGCCCAAATGGGGGGCCCAAAACGGCCAAATTTTGCCCCAAGAAGGCCCCAAGAGAGGCGAAGAGGAAGAACACGAACCGGAAACCTTCATTTCCCGCCACAAGGAGCCCCCCGAAGGCCCCAACAAGCCCCCAACTGGCCCAAATAGGCCCCCAATTAGCCCCAAGGAATCCCTAAGACGATTCAAAGATGCCCAGAAGTGGTTCCAAGGAGGCCGCCAACACTTCAAAACGGCCTGCAAGAAACTCCACCAGGCCCCCAAACAGCTCTCAATACGTCCACAAAAATCCTCACGTACTGCCCAAGAAACCAACGACGCCTCAACCGTGGACTCCACGCCTCTCCTGGGGGCCGGCGGAATGGCCCAAGCCTCTTGAGTGATACGATCGTCAAGAACTGCAATCTTAGCCAGCGCGGAGCCAAAGCAATGTGCTTTTGAGAATTGACGTTGCGCAATGTGTTTTTGGGAAGTGATGAGCCCCGCCCGCCCGCCCGCAACTTGGCACGCAAAACTCACGCAACGGCGGTTGTGATGAGTGCGTGGCAATGGTTGGTGCATCTCCGCGGCCGCGCTAGCCCGCGCGCGCTCGCGCGCGCGCTCGCGCCGACTGGCTAGCTTGGCGCGACTGGCGCGGCCGCGATGGCGCTATCCGGTGGGCGCGCCCAAAGCGCACACTTCAATGCGGGTCGGCGACTTGGGCGGGCGCTCCATCATGGCGGCGCGGACAACACTATTCGCGATGATGAGATTGGCGACGGTGGCGACGGTAGCGGCGACGACGACGGCGAAGCCAACTTCGGCGCCGAGGTTGGTCGCGCACAATGATGGCGATGACGATGTCCTCGCTTCGGCGATCAAGATATTTGAAGAAATTCGGCGCGCGCCCGGCCGACGCGCGCGAGTGGCCCGCGCGGTGCTATTCGACGCGGATCGCGACCCCCCCCACCCCACCCCCAGCGCGCGCGCGCAAGGCCGATCGAATGAGTTCGACGTGCGGCGCGAGAGGGCCGCTTGGCAGAATTGGATGAACATGTCAAACAAACAAATGGTTTTCTCAAGGATCCGCAAGACCGCGGGCGCAAGCAGTTTTGGGCACTGATGTTGCAAATCCATGCGTTTACACATGCTCGGGGCACTCGATTTTGAAATCCTGGTGGAACCTGGATTTTTTGAAGGATTCCGGCGCGCGCGCGCGCGATGGCGCGTCGCCCTGTTTTTGGCAAGGGAGTCTTGCGACAGCCCGCGCGCAAGGGTGCTCGAGCGATTCAGACGCGCGCGCGCGAGAAGCGCGCTGGGTGGCATGTTATGCAAAATTTGAAAATGTATGGTTTCTTGCGAATTCGCAGGAGAACGGGCGCAACCATTTTTGGGGAACGCATCGTTGCGAAACTGTTTGTTTTCAAATGTTTCCGGGACGCTCGATTTTGCTATCTTCACGAAACCGACGGTTTTTGCGCGACGTTGGCATGCGCGCGCGGCGACGCGCGCGCGACGTCCCATTGTTCGCAAAAAAGGTTCGTGAAAACAAACGGTTTTTGATGAGCGAGCGCGCGCGCATGGTCTAGTTTGCGAAGGATGGGGGGGGAACTCCAGCGTGGCTGGGGTGGTAAGATCTCATTTTCAGGATGGGCGATGGGGCGGAATAGTATGTAAATTGCAACTCGGAAAAAAGTGCACCGTTAACCGCGGGAGGGGGGGGATGATCCACATACTCTTTTGTTTAGAAAGAGACATGATTTCGACGAACGACTTTGCCCATTCCAAGCGCGTGCAAGCATCCCACCCACCCACCCGCAATTTGGATTGCAAAACCAATGCAGCGGCGATTGCGATGAGTGCTTAGTGTGGCCTGGTGCATCTGCGCGGCCGCGCTAGCCCGCGCGCACTCGCGCGGGCAGCGGTCAACTATTTTGGCGTTGCTGGCACGGCCGCGGTGGCGCTGACCGCTGGGCACTTCCCAAAAGGCACTCCAATGCAGCCGGTGACTTGGGCGGTCGCGGCATCATGGCGACGCCGAATGAAAGTGGCGATGATGGTGACGATGGTGGCGCTGACGACGGCAAGGCAAATTACGGCGCCGATGTTGATCACGCCCGCCGATAACGATGACGATGTCCTCGCGTCGGCGATGGAGGTTGCTGAACAAGTTCGACGCGCCGCGGCCGGCTCGCGCGCGTGGTCCGCGTGGTATGATTCGACGCGGATCGCGCACCCCTCCCAACACGCGCGCAAGGGCGTTCGAAAGAGTTCGACATGCGGCGCGAGAGGCCCGCTGGGTAGCATTATGTGAAAATGTAGCGAAACCGGTGCGAAATCTGTATTCGGGGCACACTTGTTTGAAATCCGGGCGAAATCTAAACACGCGTGGAAGATTCGGGCATGTGCGCGTGACGACGCGCGCGTGTGCGCGTCGTCTTGTTTTCTGCAAGGAAAATTGCGACAGCGCGCGCGCAAGGGCTTTCGAGCGATTTCATCAAGCGCGCGCGAGAAGCATGCTGGGTAGCATGTCGTGAAAATGTTGAAAACAAACCTATGCTTGTCTGCAGAATTCGCATGAGCGCGGGCGCACGCTTGGTTTGAAAACCGATGTTGCGAAACAATGTGTTCCCATTTGTTCATGACTGTCGATATTGAAGCCCTTACGAAACCTCAGATTATTTTGAAATCTGTCGACATGCGCGCGCGACGACGCGTGCGTGTGCACTTCGTCTCTTTCCTGGCAAGGGATTATTGGCAACTGCCGCTTTTTGATAAACGAAAGCGCGCATAGTACTTTTGGCACATGGGGAGTGGCTGGGATGGTGCGAGTTTATTTTTGGGACGGGCGATGGGGCAAAATCATACTTAAAGTACAACCCGAGAAAGGCAACTACCGACAACCATCGGGGGGTGTTCCTTATACTCCTTGAAGCTAGATGTCGTGCGTTCGATACGGTGCAACGTCTATATATATATATATACATATGCATGGTGCAATCTATGTTGTGCAACCTATGCTTTGCAATCTATGTGGTGCAACCGATGTTGTGCATGTATGCGATGTAGTCTACGGGCGGCGCCGAGGCGACGACAGGGCGGCGACACAGCCGCTGGACTGGCGGTCAGGCCCAGACGACGGGCGGCGACGACGACGACTACATAGCCGGCCGACCGACGGTCAGGCCCAGACGACGAGGAGGAGGAGGAGGGGGAGGAGGAGGAGGAGGAGGAGGAGGAGGAGGAGGAGGAGGAGGAGGAGGAGGAGGAGGAGGAGGAGGAGGCGGCGACGAGGCGTCGACGGGGCGGCGACGGCGACGACATGGCCGCCAGACCGGCGGTCAGGCCCAGAGGACGGGCGGCGACCGCCAGAGGCCGACGGTCGGGCTCAGCTTCCCTTGGGCAACGATGCAAGAGCCCCCAATAACAGGGGATGCGTCGACCCCTATCCCAGGCTCCGTGAGGTTTTCGAGAGGATCAACAATTTAGGGGCCCAACCCTGGGATATACGAGGGGGGGGCGTCCATCCTCGACAGGGGTGCGTCCGAATAGCCCCCTCGGGATGTATCCCAAGATTCCTCCCCTGGCGGAAGTCGGGGATTGGGGGAGAGAAATCGCCTGCGACCCAAGTGCAAGCACTGCTTGGGGAACGTGACTGGCAGCTTGGGCAGGAGAGTCCAAAAATCGAATCGACAAGTCGGATCGGCGATCGAAACGAATCGGATCCGCAGAAAATCGGCAGCCGAGTCGGGAGAGGTCGAATCGGCGGGAATCGGGAGGTCAGTAGGCCTGTATTGAGAAATCGGTGTCCAAATCGGAATCCGATATCGATTCGAATCGGAATCGGAGGCCATCGAAATCGAATCAAATCGACTCGGAGGAGTCGAGATGAGCCCTGCGTGAGTGGAGCGAGGGTAATCCCACCAGGGCGTAGGTGGTTTAGGGGGCTCGTTTTTCCAACCTCCTTCGTCTCCTTCGGGTAGAGGTCCACCTCTCCCCCTACACCCTCTCCCTGGGTCTGGAGGGAGGGGGGACGCCGCGGGTCGCTGGAGCGCCAGGATGGTCCAGGGCCCCAGGTAGCCCAAGGTGGACTCCAAGCTCGCACAAGCAACATCAAGATGGCTCAAGATATCTTCCAACATGCCTCCAAGAGGCGCCATGACCGTCCCAAGACGGCTCCAAGTGACCACGGAGCTTCACAATGACCCTCCAGAAAAGCCAACATCCGTCCAAACCCTGCAGAGCACCACAGTGGTATGTCGGCTCGCCCGTTCGCTTCCGATGGGCCCATGAAACTTCCAGATGGCTCCAAGGTGGCCCAAGAAAGCCCCCCAAAGGAGCCCACGACGGCCCAAAGAGCGCCCCCAACGCCCCAAGAGGCAGGTGCCTTGCTTCCGACGGGGAGACAATGATTAATGAACCTTCCCGTCCTTGGTCGATGGCCTCCAGGATTGCTCCCGGAGCGCCTTCGAGAGGGCCTGACGAGGCCCACAAAGAGCCCAGGAGGCCTCCAAACCTGGTACCGATACGGCCCGAGTCAACTGCAAAGCGGCTCCCATACCAGTAGGTATGCGAATGCATCTGCGGCTGACTCCTGGTCCCGCTCAAGCTGATCCCGATGCTCAGTTTGACGGTTACCCGCTCTCTTTCTTCCACTGCGTGCTCTCACGCTTCCCTCATACATGCAACTCGCCTGGGTCTCGCTGCTGGATAGGATGGTGGGGATACGCGAGTCGTCAAATCATATCTTCCGATCGCTGTCGACAGACAAGCCGCTGCCCCCCAAGCTATGCATTCTGCTGAAGCCCATCGAGTTTATCAACAAATGTAAGTCGCGCGCATGGGAGAGGGATTGTTCCAGCAAGAGCCCCCCATATCAACTTTCCTCACCCACAACAGCTTGAACTGCTGCCACCATATCCAGCCGTTGTGTAGCAGAAGGGCGCCCTCAAGACAACAGCTCGGGTAACCAACGCAGCATGAACTACGGAGATTGCAAGCACCAGATCCGCAAAATTCGCGAAGCGTGCAAACATCATGCGGCACTCCTGTGCTGCCTATTTCGAGGCTTCGCCGCTGTGCCAGCTCCTCCCCTGCCTCCCCGACTGGGGGGCGCCCACGCGTCTGACGACCCGCTTCGAAGACGTACACACATTCAACCACAAATTGCAACCGCCTGCCATTACATGTGCAACTTCTTCCAATGCGCGGGGATATACACCTCGAACGTATCTACGCGAATGATCGCAGGTGGGGCGCGTCCGCAACTATGACTGCGCGACCCTGTTTCTGCCGGTATGAAATACAGATCAACAAGTCAAGGGAAATACAGCGTTGCCGACACCACCCTCAATATTCGCATAGTCGCACTCAGGTACATACCGTCAATGACGTTGGCAATGGGGGCATCCGCCAACAAGTGGAGCGGGGTGCGGGCGAGGGGTTAGAGCGTCAAGCTAGGTGCAACTGCGCCAAATCTGGCATCCTATCCCTCCCACCCATCCCTTCCCACTGCGCTGCTTCTCCTCCCTCCCGCCGACGCGTGTCCAGGCGGACCTGGAACTCCCAGACAAGACCCCATCCCCCAACCAGGGCCTGCACTCGAGGGCTCTTGCCTCTTTTCTTCTGAGGCGAGTGGGCCCTGGTGTCTAGGGAAGCCAAAAATGGCATCAACATGAAAACTCAGAGGCCCGCGCGGATTTCTCGGATCGGCGCTGGACCCCCCTCCCTGGCGCGCGGAGCTCGGGAGCGGCAAAGAGGGGGGTGTCCAAGAGGGGGGGGGTGCAAATCATGACGGGCGGCACGTGCGCGGCCCAGCGGGGGGGCCTGGGACGCAATGAAACTGGAAGAGGCGCCACGAGATCTGAGGAGAAATCATGGCCCGCGCCATGATATCCACCCCCCCTTAGTCATCACCCCCCTCTTTTCCGCTCCCGAGGAGCGCGCCAGGGCCGGCGCCCGAGGCGCCGCCGGGGGGCCCCAGCGCACTGCCCCCTGCGCTGCTTGGCGCTTGTTGCAGCGCACGGCGTGGCTCTGCTCTGCACTGCTTGGCCCTGCTCTGCACTGCTCGGCCCGGCCCTGCCCTGCTCTGCCTCGCCTGGCCTTGCTCTGCACTGCTTCGCGCTGCCTCGCATGGCGCCACGCGGCTTGCACCGCAGGGATTGCACCGCCTAGGTTGCACCTCGTGGATGGCCCACCTGGACTGCACCGCGTAGGACTGCGAGAGATCAACATGTGGGGTCCACGCTGGCTGACATTGCGTCATGCCGGATCGGAAACGAAGAGCCGCGCACGCTGGAGCAGGTGGCGGATGGGCAGGAGGGTGAGCAGGAGGACGAGGGTGAGCAAGAAGGAGGACGAGGACTAGCAACAGCAACAGGAGCTGGAAACTAAGGAACAAAAAAGAGGACGAGGACAAGCAACAGCAACAGGAGCTGGAGTTCAAGGAACGGGAGGAGCGGGAGGACCAGGAGAGGGCAGAGTCGGGGAAAAAGAGGGGGGCGACAACGATGAGGAAGGACTTGGATCCAGAGAAGTGCCCCGCGCTGGCGCGCCGGTGCCCTTCTCAACGGCGGGAGCGAAACGCCGATCCTAAAATGAGAGGCTCGCTGCCTCCTCCGGGGACCGATAGCATCATTTTGAGGGACCGGTAGCGATCGGATTGCAAACATGAAGGGGCCCTGAGACACACAAATAAATACACACAAGTAAAACGATTCCCCATATTTTATCATATATTTTCTGGTTATTGTCTTCCCCCCCACTTCCCATAGTTTCCCATATTTTCTCGGAAATCGCCGATTCATGGTGTCTGTGTGTTTCTTTCCCTCCTGAAAAAAGCAAGTGGAAACATTGGTGATTGACGTCTCGTGTTAAAACATACTCGGAGGGGGCGGGACAACTTCTGCACAGAGTCAGGGCAGAAGGGATAGCAGTACTCACATCGAGGGGCTGTCCAAGACTGCCCGACATGGTTAGATGGCCTCCGGAGATGACCTCCAGTTTGGAGCAAGGCAACACAGGCTGGCTGCAGATCTCTAGGTGGCCTCCATGCTGCCTCCAGGCCACAACACCTCCTTTTAAGACTCTCCCGAATGGCCATGGAGCCTCACAAAGAGGCCCCCCCGAAACCAAAACAACTTCGATAGACATATGGGACGTTGCACGGGCAGGGGGACCCTGAACACCAACGCCGCGTGATCTGTGACACATGGCCGGCACGGCAATTCGTTCGCACTCTGAAAAAGTCAGGCACGGCGCGTGACGGCAAAGTGAACGTTATATCATTATGTGGTTCGTCGCTTGGGCGTTGGGCGGAACGGGAAGGGGGTGGGGCGGGGGTCTGGCTCTGGACCTCTGCTTGATGCGACTGTTTGCATCAGGGCGTCCCACGGGGGAGGGACCCCACCTGCTCGAGACACACGCCCAAGAGCCAAGACCTGCTCCATGGGGGGGGGAAGGGGGGAGAGGGGATACGAGGGCCCGCGCCGGTCGGCAAAACATAGAATAACAAACTATCACGAAACAACTATTTCGAATACTGTTGGTTTTCCGCGTTCTACACGGCACGGCGCGTTGCCGCAAGGCGGAGGAGGAGGAGGAGGAGGAGGAGGAGGAGGAGGAGGGAGGGAGGGAACGAGGGAGGAGGGAGGGAAGGAGGAGGTAACCATCTCGACTCCTGCGGTCTCTTTTCCGCGCGCGCGGCGTACTAGTGTTCGACGCGCGGCACGGCACGGCATACACGGGCACGGCATGGCACATTCTTGCATGCCAGACACCAAACGTCTCACGGCACCTCGCGGCAATGCACGCGGGCACGGCAAAACACGTGCTCAGGGGAACGAAGAGCGACATGCACATAAGACTCGGAGGTCCGCGCGGACTTCTCGGATCGGCGGTGGGGCCCCCCTGGCGGCGCCTCTGGCGCGCTCCGCGCGCCAGGGAGGCGGGTCCAGCGCGGATCCAAGAAAACCGCGCGGACCTCCGAATTGTCATGATTATTTCATTCGTCGTTCCCCTGTAGAAACCAAACGCCTCACGGCACACCACGGCAATGCATAGGACGCACAGGGACATACCTAATACTATATGTCATCCTTGGAGGCGCGCGTCCGACCCGAACGTATAGTACACCCATCTTGTAGCGTATCGTTTCCAGAACGGTGTGGCCAGAAAGCGCCCGTCACGACGCATGTGCTACAAGATTTCTCGGTGCTCTCGTCGCCCCTGGGGGGCGACGCACATATAATATAAACATGTTGGCGTGACGCCGATTGCATTCTATACACCAAACGCCTCACGGAACATCACGGCATTGCACGCGGGCACGGCAAAACGCTTTTTTTGCGTCGGCAGCGAGGCAGGGAAAGTCTGCGCTAGCGAAGGCCTAAACGGGGGTGCCGTTAGGGCAAATTGTGCCAACATGCAAGACGAGGAGCAGGAAGAGGACGCGGCCGAAAGAGGGGGTGGATGTAGCGAGCCGCTCAGGGTGACGTGTCACGCCACGAGCGTGTGGCGCGGCAGGCACGGCAAAAACATGCATCTTGCGCTGCAGAAGCCAAGAACGCATGTTTTCTGCGCTGCTTCCGGCCACGCCAAGGGGCTCCGACTCCGTTCTGAGCGGCCCAGCTGACGACCATCAGAACCTGCGGTTGTCTCCCTGTGGCCGCGGACATCCAAACCTGGGTCAGCGGCCCGCGAACTTGAGCAACTCTCGGGCTTGTCGCTGGCCATCCGGAGCCACGCGCCACCAGGCAAGGAACGCGGCCGTGAGCCCCCGCGCCGCTCGAGGATGCAAGGGCCACTCCACTGCGAGGCTCAACCTTCATACGCGCACTAGCTGGCACCCCGCCACTGTCACCTTTCTGGAGCCCACGGAACTGTGGGCCCAATCTGTCCCACATGCTGAATGAACCTTCTCGCCCTCTTCATTCTCTCTCTCTCTCTCTCTCTCTCCCTCTCCATCTCTATAGACGTATGAGACTCTCTCGATACAGAACATGTACACACTAGAGACAGCCGCGCCAAAGAAACTCGCGTTGCAAGTTGCCAGTGAGGACTGCAAGGGTCATGTGGGAGCTCCTTCGTAGGGATTGGTAGTGTAGCCTGCAGCAATTTCATTTGGGGATCCTGGCGACGTGTAGCTGGGGAGTGTCTGGAGCTTCGTCAGTGCGTCTTGCGCTTCTCTAGGTCCGCCCTGGGACCGCAGGAGGAGCTGAACGGAGAAGAGGGGTGCCCGAGTCTGGCTCCGTAATACACGCAATCAAGGCCGAGCCAGCCTGCATCGAAGGCCACCCCTCCCTCCGGCAAACCACGGCGCAACGAAGGCCAGGAACCCGCCCAGGCCGCATCGGCGGGCCTTTTTTCAGGAGCTTCCTGGCCACCTCCAGCTGTCTTGGGGCCCCCATTTGGAACCTTTTGGACGCATGCTGGAGCTGCCGTCTTGGGTGGCCAATCTTCGGGGTCCGCTCCGGCCGAGTTGGGGCCCTCATGGAGTCCTCTTGGGGCCGTATTGGGACCGCCGCGGGGCTCAGGGGCCCAAAGACGGCTCCAAGTTGCCGCCGAGCCTCCCGAGAAGACCTTCGAGAAGGCCAGATCTTCCCCAAAGCAGTCGTGTGCCAGTGGTACGTATCATGTGCTGTCTCGCCCTTTCGTTTCCGATGGGATTCTGCACATCGGCCAAGGGAGCCCCAAGGAGGGCCTAGAAGGCCCCTGAGAGCGCCCCGAGAGCATCTCAAAGGGCCCAAGAAACAATGGTCGGGCTCCACGCGGGGGACCTTGGTTTAGGCCCCTGTCTGTTTTGTTGGGCTCCAGGATGGCTCCAAAGGGCCCCACGGCAAACAAGAGGGCACACCCAAGCCTCAGGGCTGCAAGGTGTCCCAAAAAGGCCCCAGGAGACCTCCACGATGACTCCAAGATGAGTCCTAAAGGTCTGCGAATTCATCTACTGGGGATCTCGGAGTCGCAAATCATCCCAGCAGCTCTGTAAGGCGTAGGTGGCCCAGAGAGCTTTCTCTTCCAATCCCCTGCTTCCCCCTCGGGGAGGGGTGCCCATCCAAAGACGACCGCTGAACAAGCTGAGGCTCGGGTGTTACTTATGTGCTGGGAGGGCGGGTGGGAGTGAGCTAGACGGCTTGCTATCTAGGGGGTGTCTTGACGCCTCCCCCTACACCCTCCCCTGGACCTGGACGGGGGGGTTCGCGACGCGGTGGAGCGTCCGAGATGACCCAAGACGGCTCCAAGAGGGCCTCAGAGAGCCCAAGATGACCTCCAAGATGGCGCAAGATAGCCCAAGGTGGCTCCAGATGGCTCCCAACATTCTCCAAGAGGCCCCAATAACGCTCCAAGACGGCTCCACGATGCCTCCGAGACTTCCCAGGAGGCCGCCAAGAAGCCAACCTCCTCCAACATTCCACGGGAACTCAATAAAAGGTTGCCTTCTCGCCTTTTCGCTTCCGACGGCCTTCCGAGGCCTCAAGACAGTTCCAAGAGGGCACATGAGGGCCCGATGCTTGGGGCTCCCATGGGGCGGCCGTAATTAGAGCTCCCGTCTTGTTTGATCGATCTCCTCCAAGATGGCCCCGAGAGCGCTTCCAAGGCTCCCAAGAACGCCTCAAGAGGGCCCCAAGAGGCGCCCAGGAGGCCCCAAGAGGCTCCCAAAAAGGCAACCGAGAGGCTTCAAGAGGGCCCCCAGAGAGGCCCAAGAGGGCCTCAAGACGGCCTAAGAGCGCCCAAGAGTGTCCCAAGAACGCTCCAAGAGGGACCTGTCCTCTTTGTGCTGCCCACTTCCCTGATCGAGGCAACTCCTCTGGGCATCGTCTCTGGATGGGCTGGTGGGTTTACTTTTTTTTTATTGGCGGCTCCAAGGAAAAGTCCAGGAAGCGGGGCAAGCACGTCTGGGGCACAGGGCGAGAAAATTGGTAACGAAGGCGCCTAGGCCAACGAAACAGGGCACGCTGGTGGGGTTACTTGTTTTTGATCTGCGGCCCCAAGGACGATTCCAGAGAGCGGGTCGTACTGCTGGTGGGGTTGCGCAAAGCGTCCATAATCATAGTCGCCCATCTTCCTCTCGGGGGTCGGTCTTCCTCTCGGGGGTCGGCAGAAATCCGCCGATCCGGCGTGTGAGTTTAAGACGTCTACGCTGAAGCCCCGCTTCAGCATGAGCTTTAGCTCTGCTTGGGAGGGAGGAGGGGGGACGTGATTACCTGACGAATTATGTGCTCGGCACCTCCCCCCACCCTGCCAGGGAGGGAGGAGGGGAATGTAATTGCCTGACGAATTATGTGCGCGGCACCTCCCCCCACCCTGCCAGTTCCCAGGAGAGAGGGGGGAGGGGGGACAGGAGAGAGGTGGGGGGGGAGAGGG
>CAUYUJ010016372.1:0-29659 GCA_963575745.1 Prorocentrum cordatum
AAGGCGGCGGGCGAGCCTGGGGCGACCAGTGCAGCCGACGGACAAGCGAAAACAAACAAGAACAAACAAAACCAATGAATTGAGCCAGCCGAGGGGCCGAGCGACCGCGGGGCGGCGGGCGAGCCTGGGGCGACCAGCGCAGCCGACGGACAAGCGAAAACAAACAAGAACAAACAAAACCAATGAATTGGGCCAGCCGAGGGGCCGAGCGACCGCGGGGCGGCGGGCGAGCCTGGGGCGACCAGTGCAGCCGACGGACAAGCGAAAACAAACGTAACGAACAAACACACAGAAATCGACCAGCCGAGAGGCCGAGCGACCGCAGGGCGGCGGGCGAGCCGGAGGCGACCAGTGCAGCCGACGGACAAGCGAAACAAACAGAAACAAAGAAAGCCAGGGAAAGGGGCCAGCCGAGGGGCCGGGCGACCGAAAGGCGGCGGGCGAGCCTGGGGCGACCAGTGCAGCCGACGGACAAGCGAAAACAAACAAGAACAAACAAAACCAATGAATTGAGCCAGCCGAGGGGCCGAGCGACCGCGGGGCGGCGGGCGAGCCTGGGGCGACCAGCGCAGCCGACGGACAAGCGAAAACAAACAAGAACAAACAAAACCAATGAATTGGGCCAGCCGAGGGGCCGAGCGACCGCGGGGCGGCGGGCGAGCCTGGGGCGACCAGTGCAGCCGACGGACAAGCGAAAACAAACGTAACGAACAAACAAAAACCAATGATGGTGGAGAGCCGAGGGGCCGAGCGCCCGCGGGGCGGCGGGCGAGCCTGGGGCGACCAGCCCTCCCGACGGGACAAGCGAAAAAGGTCTCGACTAACAAACAAAAACCAATGATTAGGACAGCCGAAGGGGACGAGCGACCGCGGGGCGGCGGGCGAGTCTGGGGAGAACCAATGCAGCCGACCGGACAAGCGAAACAAAAAAGAAACAAACAAACACCAATGAATGGGCAGCGAGGGGCCGAGCGCCCGTCGGGGCGGCGGGCGAGCCTGCGGGGACAAGCGCAGCCGACGGACAAGCGAGAAAACAAACAAAAACAAACAAACCTGCGGAGTAGGGCCAGCCGAGGGGCCGAGCGACCGCGGGGCGGCGGGCGAGCCTGAAGCGACCAGTGCAGCCGACGGACAAGGGAAAACAAACAAAAACAAACAAAACCGAGGACTGGGGCAAGCCGAGGGGCCGAGCGACCGCGGGGCGGCGGGCGAGCCTGAGGTGGCCAATGCAATCGACGGACAAGCGAAAACAAACAAAAACAAACAAAACCAAGGAACGGAGCCAGCTGCGGGGCCGAGCGACCGCGGGGCGGCGGGCGAGCCTGGGGCAACTAGTGCAGCCGAGGGACAAGCGACAACAACCAAAAACAAACAAAACGACTGAATGGGGCCAGCCGAAGGGCCGAGCGACCGCGGGGCGGCGGGCGAGCCTGGGGCGACCAGCGAAGCCGACGGGCAAGCGAAAACAAACAAAATCAAACAAAACCAAGGAATTGGGCCAGCCGAAAGGCCGAGCGACCGCGGGGCGGCGGGCGAGCCTGGGGCGACCAGTGCAGCCGACGGACAAGCGAAAACAAACAAGAACAAACAAAACCAATGAATTGGGCCAGCCGAGGGGCCGAGCGACCGCGGGGCGGCGAACGAGCCTGGGGCGACCAGTGCAGCCGACGGCCATGCGAAAACAAACACAAAACAACAAAACCAAGAGATGGGGCCAGCCGAGGGGCCGAGCGACCAGCGTCACCCAGGGAAGTGACAACCAAACCCTAGAAGTAGATTAGGTTTGCGCCCGCCACAAAAAAAAAACAAAAAGTAATGATTCTTGAAATAGGAAGGCGCTTAAAGTAGATTGGGTTCTGGGAATCCAAAAATACCTACTTTCAACGACCGGTGGGTACTGATAAGTAGCACCAGTGTAGTTACAACACCAAGCAAACACTTACATCATTTACAACATTCTGACACAACTTGCGCCACTTACACCAAAACAAAAATACCTTCAGCCCAGCCACAACTAGTCCTCAAGTAACACAAGAAACTCCAGCCTCTAAATGGTGACCCGATCAATGGCCCAATGACCCGGCGATCCGCTGACCCGGTGACCCGTTGACTCGGTGACCCGGTAACCCAACAACCCGGTGACCCGGTGACCTAATGACCCAATGACCGGTGACCTAGTGACCCGGTGACCTGGTGACCCGGTGACCCGTGACCCGGTGACCCGGTGACCCGGTGACCCATTGACCCGGTGACCCAGCGTGGTTCAATTGACCTGGTTACCTAGTGACCCGGTAGCGTGGGTCGATGACCCGGTGACCCGGTGACCCGCGGCCCCGTGACCCGGTGACCCCTGGTGATCTGGTGACCCGCGGTGACCCGGTGACCCGGTGACCTCGTGACCCGACCCCTTGACCTGGTGACCCGGTGACCCAATGAACCGCGGTGACCTGGTGACCCGATGACCCGGTGATTTGGTGACCTGGTGACCTGGTGCGACCCAATGCACCCCTGGGTCAACTGACCGTGATCAAATGACCCGGTGACCCGGTGACCCGGTGACCGGGTGACCCAGCAGGTGACCCAGTGACCGGTCCCATGGGTGACCCGGTGACCCGGTGAAACGGTGACCTGGTGACCCGGTGACCTGGTGACCGGGTAACCCGATGACCGGGCGGCGTGGGTCATTTGACCGGGTGACCCGGTGACCCCATGGTGTGGGTCAATTGACCCGGTGACCCGGTGACCCGGTGATGTGGTTCAATTGACCAGGTGACCTGGCGGCGTGGGTCAATTGACTCGGTGACCCGGTGACCCGGCGGTGTGGGTCAGTTGACCCGGTGACCCGGTGACCTGGCGGTGTTGGTTGACCCTGTGACCCGGTGACGCAGTGACCCGGCGGCGTGGGTACCAGTTGACCCCGTGACCTGGTGACCTGGTGACCTGGTGATGTGGGTCAGATGACCCGGTGACCCGGTGACCCAGCGGCGTGGGTCAGTTGACCCGGTGGCCCGGTGACCCTGTGATGTGGGTCAAGTGACCCGGTGACCCGGTGACCCGGCGGCGTGGGTCAGCTGACCCAGTGACCCAGCGGTGTGGGTCAGTTGATCTGGTGACCCGGTGATCCGATTGAAAAAAACCTTTGGTTCGGAGGCTTTCCGAAGACCACTGTGCGGGAGCCTTCTTTGGGGTCGGCTGCAGAGGCGGCAGCCTTGAGATTATGAAACAAACTTTTTGACGACGACGAGATGTTCATGACATTAGATGTGACCTCCCTGCACCCGAGCTTAAACATCCTCGACGAAGCTCCTGGGGTTCTCAACGTTCTCGTCCCTGTAATTTCAACGTACTTCATTGAGAGATGCCGAGGCGATGTTGCCAACTTTGATCTGCGAGGTTTTGAAGTTGATCGTGCGGGACCCCGTTGTTCAAACAGCCTTGGTTGCCGATGTTTGCAAACAAACTGGATGGCGTTACGACGGCGCTAAACTGTTCACGTACCATTGCTAACATCTACTTCGCTGAACGTTTTGACCGGTACCTGCAGGGACGGCTACACACACGCAAGTACACGAGATACATCGACGACGGGTCCGTGATGCTGCCGAGCAGCGTCGCAGGCACTCAGCGACAGTGCAGAGCCGAAGTCTGCCTGAATTCTGCACAGAGGGGCTATCGCTAACCGCGCCGAAGGAAGGAGGTGCCTTCAACGAGGAGAGCCGCCGCACACGCGTGCACACACGATCTGCCCGCTGCGGCATGTGAGCCTCTGGCTCGGATTACTGGGAGGCGGGTTGTCCTGGTCGCAATCCGATGCGA
The DNA here is from genome assembly GCA_963575745.1 of Prorocentrum cordatum. Classification (NCBI taxonomy): domain Eukaryota; class Dinophyceae; order Prorocentrales; family Prorocentraceae; genus Prorocentrum; species Prorocentrum cordatum. The sequence goes on from CAUYUJ010016372.1 coordinate 3,817, forward strand.
TGCTCACGCTGGAGATTTGCGACTCTCTATCGGGGGAGAGATGCGACCTGCCGAATTGAACGCTTCCCCGTGCGGGAGCCGTTCCGCAACCGCATGCGGGAGCCGCTGCCTGGATCAGGTGCGGGGGCCGCTCCACAACATCACTGAGGGGCCTCGTCTCCGGCTCGCTTACCATGGCTCGCTTGATAGTTCAAAATGGTCCAATCAAACACGAAATCGTACTGATAACCATCGCGGAAGAACATGCCTTTGAGAAGGCGGCGCAGGTAGGCGTAGTCGGGGCGGTCCTCGAAGCGCAGGCTGCGGCAGTAGTTGAGGTACGTCACGAACTCGGCGGGAAAGTGTTTGCACAAGACCTCGATCGGTGTAGACATCTTCTTCTCCATGATCTTCTCGTTACTCTCCTTCTTGGAGTTGGCCTTTTGGCCCTGCCATGGCAGGCTGCCGCGGTTGAAGTACATCAGCACGTACCCCATCGCCTCCAGATCGTCACGCCTGCTCTGCTCGATGCCGAGGTGCGTGTTCACGCTCGCGTACCTGGCAGTGCCTGTCAAGTTCTTGCCCTCGCGATACGGGATGTGCTGCTGGGTCTTGGGGTCCCTGTACTTTTTGGCAAGCCCGAAATCGATGATGTGCACAACGTTTGCCTTCTTGCCCAGGCCGATGAGGAAGTTGTCGGGCTTGATGTCGCAATGGATGAAGTTCTTGGGGGCGACGTACTCCACGCGGTTGATCATCTGGTCCGCGAGCATCAGGACCGTCTTCAGGCTGAACTTCCTGTTGCAGAAACTGAACAAGTCCTCGAGGGATGGGCCGAGCAAGTCGATGACCATGACGTTGTAGTCGCCCTCCACGCCGTACCAATGCACGTTCGAGACACCGATGCCGGCCGCGAGGATCTTATACAACTTCGACTCGTAGAGCAACTACGGATGCCTAGACTTGATCGACTCAAGCTTGATGGCAACCTCCTCACCCGACGCCGCATTGGCGCCGATGTGGATGTCACCGAAGGACCCCGAGCCGATCTTTCGGGCCAGACGGAACTTGCCTCCGACGCGCAGCTCCATGTTTGTTGGCCCGGCGGGCCGCCATCCAGAGGTGGACTGCCTCCTGGATTGGATGGGAAAGAGGCGCGGCGGTTTGCCGCGCGAGGCGCTCGCCCAGCGGGGCCCATCTTGCGCCAAAGGGGCTCGAGACAAGGTAAGAAGGATCAGATATTGCAGCGGGTGAGATGATCCATATTCTGGAGTCAGGTGGCATGTGGGTCCGAGCAGGGTAGTTTATGTATCTACATGTGGCAAGATGTGGAATATATGCGACTACATCAGAGTGAGGGGGCCGAACGGCCATTCACTGTCCCTGGGTGCGTGGCTGAAGTGGAATTCCGCGGTGCGGATTCTCGTTGTTGTTGTTGTCTGTTGTTGTTGTTGTTGTTGTTGTTGTTTGTTGTTGTTGTTTGTTGCTGTTGTTGTTTGTCGTCGTCGTCCCACCCGCAATCCGCCCCGCGACCCACCCGCGACCCACCCCGCGACCCACCCCGCGACCCACCCGCGACCCACCCGCGACCCACCCGCGACCCCACCCGCGACCCACCCCGCGACCCACCCCGCGACCCACCCCGCGACCCACCCCGCGACCCACCCCGCGACCCGCCCGCGGCCCACCCCGCGACCCACCCGCGACCCACCCGCGATCCACCCGCGACCCACCCGCGACCCATCCGCGACCTACCCCGCGACCCGCGACCCACCCGCGACCCAAACCACGTTCAAGGTACAAACCACCATTTTCGGCGCCTGCGGCGGGCTTTTTTTGCATTCCTTCCAGGTGGAGAGCCCGCGACCCACCCCGTGACCAACTCGCGACCAACCCGCGACCCAAGCCACGTTCAGGGTACAAACCACATTTTTCGGCGCCTGCGGCGGGCATCTTTTGCATTCGTTTCAGGTGGAGAACCCGCGGCCCACCCGCGACCCAAACCACGTTCAGTGTCAGAGTGAGGGGGCCGAACGGTCATTCACTGTCCCTGGGTGCGTGGCTGAAGTGGAATTCCGCGGTGCGGATTCTCGTTGTTGTTGTTTGTTGTTGTTGTTGTTGAACATTATTAATTCTAAAGAATAATTATTGTTGGGGCCCCCGGTGCACGGCCCCCCTGCGCCGCCTAGGCCGCAGCTACATTTTCATCATTTTCGTGAGGAAGCCTCAGGTAATTCGATGTGATCAAGATCCGGTTGTTTTGTTCCCACCCGCTTTCCCTTGCAAAAAACACTATAAAATGACATTTCTTGTTCTAATATAATCAAATTTCAAGAATCCCTTGCAAAAAATAAGGTAAAGTGGACATTCGCGCGCGCAAGACGAAATCCTTCCAAAAGCTTAGTGTTCGCAGCGATTTTAACATAAAAACATCAAAAAAACCAATGGTTTTTCAACAAAAAAATGTCAAAATCTCAACCCGCGCGCTCTTGCGGATTCGTAGGAAACCCAACACTTTTTAAACATTTCTGTCAAACGGGCTTTTGCGAGCAACTTTTTCGAACTTCTGCAACAACGGTTGCGCACCTGCCAGGGCCATCATCCCTGTCACATAATACCATGCGGGACACATTCGTTTTTTCTTCGCGCGCGCACGCCGAACGAATCCTTGTGTTTCCGAACATCCTCAGGAATTTGCCAAAAGATGTGATCAAAATCTTGTGAGTACGTTAATCATTGTGACCAGTGTATTCATGTACCATATGCATCATATGCAACAGATGTTTATGTGGAAGGCTTACAAAACTTTCTGTGGGTTAACAAGGCTTAACAACTTCTGTGGGTGTAACGTAGGCTTAGCATTAACAACTTTCTGTGGAAGGATCTTCTCCACGCCAGTGTAGTAGCCACGGTCGGTCGTCCGCAGGCCACGAAAGGAAGTGTCCGAACGTCATTAGGCGGGAAGCTGGGTGATAGGGCCGGAAGCTGGGTGTGGGTGGTGGCGAAGAGTCGTGTGGATATTTGGTAGAGCTTGCACTGCCCCCCCACAAAGTGGGGGTATTGGCTGGCGTCGCATGAAAACCCTGGCACTGTGAGAACACTGAGCGTTCGGGTAAAGTGATTGTTGTTGTTGTTGTTGTTGTTGTTGTTGTTGTTGTTGTTGTTGTTGTTTTGTTTTCTGTGTTGTTGGGTTGGTGTTTGTCGTCGTCGTCCACCCGCCAAGCGCCCCCGCGACCCACACGCGACCCACCCCTGCTTTGATATACCCTGCGACCCACCGCCACCCACCGCGACCCACCGCGACCCCACCCGCGACCCACCCGCGACACACCCGCGACCCACCCCCGCGACCAACCCCCCCGCGACCCACCCCGCGACCTCGCCGCGGGCACCCGCCGCGAACACCACCCGCGAACCACCCGCGATCCAACCGCGACCCACCCGCGACCCATCCGCGACCTACCCCGCGACCCACCCGCGACCCACCCGCGACCCAAACCACGTTCAAGGTACAAACCACCATTTTCGGCGCCTGCGGCGAGCTTTTTTTGCATTCCTTCCAGGTGGAGAGCCCGCGGCCCACCCCGTGACCAACTCGCGACCAACCCGCGACCCAAACCACGTTCAGGGTACAAACCACATTTTTCGGCGCCTGCGGCGGGCATCTTTTGCATTCGTTTCAGGTGGAGAGCCCGCGGCCCACCCGCGACCACGTTCAGGGTACAAACCACATTTTTCGGCGCCTGCGGCGGGCTGCTTTTGCATTCGTTCCCGGTGGAGAACCCGCGGCCCACCCGCGACCCAAACCACGTTCAGTGTACAAACCAATTTTTGTTGGCGCCTGCGGCGGGCTGCTTTTGCATTCCTTCCAGGTGGAGGTGGACAGCCCGCGACCCACCCGCGACCTAAACCACGTTCACTGAACAAACCAATGCTGGGAGGACGATGATGGAGGCCGATGAGGGGGAGGACGACAATGGGAGGACGATGATGAAAGGACGAGGGGGGGAGAGGGAGGACGAGGATGAAGAGGAGGAGGAGGAGGAGGACGAGGTGGAGGAGGAGGATGACGATGACGATGATGACGATGACGAGGAGGAGGAGGAGGAGGAGGAGGAGGAGGAGGAGGAGGAGGAGGAGGAGGAGGATGAGGATAAGGAGGAGGAGAGCGCCATTGACAGGGAAGGTGGGGGCCACGAGGTCCGCCGGCTCGACGACGCCCGCGTCGCCCGCGCCCGCCCCCTCACTCTTATCCGCAATTGCGGGGTGCTACGTACAAACCAATTTTTTTGGCGCCTGCGGCGGGCTGCTTTTGCATTCCTTCCAGGTGGAGGTGGACAGCCCGCGACCCACCCGCGACCTAAACCACGTTCACTGAACAAACCAATGCTGGGAGGACGATGATGGAGGCCGATGAGGGGGAGGACGACAATGGGAGGACGATGATGAAAGGACGAGGGGGGGAGAGGGAGCGAGGAGTGAAAAGAGGAGGAGGAGGAGGACGAGGTGGAGGAGGAGGAGGATGACGATGACGATGAGGACGAGGACGAGGAGGAGGAGGAGGAGGAGGAGGAGGAGGAGGAGGATGAGGATAAGGAGGAGGAGAGCGCCATTGACAGGGAAGGTGGGGGCCACGAGGTCCGCCGGCTCGACGACGCCCGCGTCGCCCGCGCCCGCCCCCTCACTCTTATCCGCAATTGCGGGGTGCTACGTATTCTACCCTTCTATCTTCGCAAATATTGTCAAAAGCGAGTTGCACCGACTAATGCGGACATGCACGGAAGATCACGATCTCAACAACCAGGTATTGTTTTTCCATGAAAATTTTAGCGCACGGGGCTACACCAACAGGCAAGTAGGGCAGATAGTAGATCCGATCAACGGCGCCATACGATCGCCAACATGTCGGTTAGGTGGAGCCTCAGGCGAAGAAATTAGCGTTCTCTTAACGTGATTCTGGTGTCACCTTCACCTACGCCCGGGGCTTGAAGAGAGTCCACCCACCGACGGCGATTCGAAAAACAGTCCAGATCTTATCTTGTATGACAGGTCGGGTCGCCCAGTGAAAGGTCGTGTGATGTTCCTTATCAGTGTGCCGAGGGGGGGACGATTTGTTGCCCCCCCACCCAGCCTGTTGCACCAGCGATGGGGAATCCAGTGATCCCATCGACGTTGCTTCGAGCATCATGTGAATATCGACCTGAATTCAATCAGTTTCTGGCAAGATCGTTGCACAATTACACAATTCAGTACAGGTGGGAGAACACGGTTTGTTGCAGCAGCGCTCCCCCGACCTCCGCAGCCATTTGCCCCAGAGGCCCTGCAGAGGGCCGTGCTAGCAGCATGCATGTTTGACTGTACACGCGCAGAGTCCAGGACAGGAACAGTCACCTGAGGGAAGGCGCCCTCTCTGGGCAGAGGATGATGATGATGATGATGATGATGAGGAGGAGGAGGAGGAGGAGGAGGAGGAGGAGGCACTGCGCTCCCCGGGCTCCTCCCCTTCGGGCCTGCGGCACGCAAGAGCGACCCCGGGCAAGGGTGACCTCTGGTCCGCGGCTTGCCGATCGCTGCATGCGAGGCGGCAGTGGCGGCGGCCCGCGTCCCTGGGTTCTGCCCTCCCCCCCCCCTCCTCCTCCTCCTCCTCCTCCTCCTCCTCCTCCTCCTCTCTCCCCTCCTCTCCTCCTCCTCCTCCTCCCTCCTCCTCTCCTCCTCCTCCTCCTCCTCCTCTCTCCTCCGCCTCCTCCTCCTCCTCCTCCCCCCCCCCCACCCACCCACACCCCCACACACACCTCCCCCGAGAGGGACTGATTGGGAGGGGCCGGCTGCGAAGCCGGTGCCGCCCGATCTGGCGACGGTGCGCGCCGATGTCTGCATCGGAGCGGGGGGCCCATGGAGAATCCCCGCGCCAGCACCCACGCTGGAGTTTCCTCGACCCTCCGATGCCCCCGATCTTCTCTCCCCCTCCCCTTCCTCCCCCACTTGTTGGCGGCGCGCGTCCAGCACGACCAATGGCTCCCCCCGCTCGGTGGCCGACTCGATGAACGCGTCGCGCGCCCGGTCGACGAGCGGAAATACGATGGCCTCCACCTGGCACCCCTGGCTCCAGGGCTTCCACCTGCCAAGTTTTGCCCTTCGGGCCTCGAGGGTCGAGGGTGGTGTGTGTGTGTGTGTTGTGTCTGTGTGTGTGTGTGTTGTGTTGTGTTGTGTTGTGTTGTGTTGTGTTGTGTTGTGTTGTGTGTGTGTGTGTTGTGTTGTGTTGTGTTGTGTTGTGTTGTGTTGTGTTGTGTTGTGTTGTGTGTGTGTGTGTGTTGTTGTGTGTGTTGTGTTGTGTGTGTGAGAGAGTGTGTGTGTGTGTGTGTGTGTGTGTGAGAGTGTGTGTGTGTGAGAGTGTGAGAGTGTGAGTGTGTGTGTGTGCGTGTGTGTGCGTGAAAGTGTGTGTGTGTGTGTGTGGTCGGACGTCTCTGGCCAGCGTCGGGCCCGTGGAGGCCTCCTGAAGCCTCTGGCCAGGGGTCAGGGTCTGGGGCGGGAGCAGCACTTCCAAGTGCCTCCCCCCCCTCCTCCTCCTCCTCCTCCTCCTCCTCCTCCTCCTCCTCCTCCTCCCCCTCCTCCTCCCCCTCCTCCTCCTCCTCCTCCTCCTCCTCCTCCTCCTCCTCCTCCGCCTGTGTAGTTCAACAACCTGGCAGCAGACGGCGCTTCCCTGCTGGTCGGCAGGGCTGCAAGCAGCGATCCCGAATGGCCCTGGGGCGCATTTGCTGTCGAAAGCTGCTCCCGCATCTTCTCCCTTCTCCCCCTCCCTCTTCTCCATATATTCAGCCAATTCTGGAGTCGTGGAATCCCCGTCCCCTCAATTTGGAAGGGGGCGGCACGGTAACGGAGGGGGATTGAAAATCAGAACTTATGCTCCAGAGGTTCTTGGTCGAATCCCATCATCCCTGTAGGGCGTGAGTGGTTTAGGGTGTTCGTTCTTCCATCTTCCCTCTTCCCATTCGGGGAGGGGTTTATCCTTGGGGGGCGCGTGTGATTAACAAATCCGTGGAGGGCGCGTGTTAAAAAATAGTTTCCCTGCTCGGGCGAATCGCGGGGTGGCACCCGCCAGATTGAAAATCAACGGGGCGGCGCCGGTGATAAGCGCCGACGCCGGGCCGCCAACGAGGGGCAAGGGTCGGTGTTTGGAGGCAAGGGCGGGCCAGGGCGCCCCTCTTTCTGTCTAACCGATGCGGGCCTGCGGGTAAGGCGGGCTGGACGAAACTGGGGCGCAGCAAAGGGGGGATTTACCGAGCAGCTCAAGTCGCCGATTTTCCTAGCGCCTCCTGGCGCCGAAAGCGGTCATGCGTCGAGGACTGGCCCTCCGGCGGGGCGACCGAAACCAGCTGCGCGCAGCAGGCTGTGCAACCCCCCCTTCCCTCGTCCTCCTCCTCCTCCTCCTCCTCCTCCTCCTCCTCCTGCTCCTCCTCCTCTTCCTCGTCCTCCTCCTTCTCCTCCTTCTCCTCCTTCTCCCCCTCCTCTCTCCTCCTTCCCCCTGGCGCGCGTGTTAAAAAACATATCGCGCCCCGCGGGGTCTATTCATCAACCCCAGGTGGGGACTTTTTGTTAATCACATGCTGACATTACTCCCTCCCCCGAGTCTGGACGGGGGGGGGCCGCGAGGTGTCAGAGGGGTTGGCCTCGTCGAAGAATCTAACATCAGTGGTTGCATCAAGGTTTTGGGCACATTTCGGCCACCGAGGGCGGGGTGCTAATTCAGTACGGCCCCTCCTTTGGATGATCGCCTCCAAAATGGCCCCGAGATGGCCCCCGAGGCTCTCAAGGGTGCCCCAAGATGGCCCCCGAGGTCCCCAACGGTGCCCCAAGATGGCCCCGAAAAAAATCCGAAGAGACTCCGAGAGGCATCTAAAGGCCCCTGGCCTTTCTGCTTGCCCTCCTCCTCCTCCTCCTCCTCCTCCTCCTCTCATTTCTCATCCGCCTGGTCCTCCTCCTTCCTCATTCCTCGTTCCCCTTTCCCCTTCCCTACTCCTCCTCCTGCTCCCCCTCCGATTCCTCCTCCATCCTCCCCCTCTCGAGGTCCGACATCTTAAGCTGTAGCGGATTTCCAGGACCGGCGTAGAGGGCAGGAGGAACCAAGAGGGGCATGAGGTGGCGGATCAGAAGGATGAGGCGGAGAAGAGGACTGGGAGGCTCACTGACCAAACTGCCAGGTTTGCGAGAGGGCCGCCGTTGAACACTCCTCTATCGAGGAGGGATTGCCAAGGAGAGACGCCCGTCGCTTGGGGAAGCCCCAACTCGCAGTCTGTTCCTGTTTGTTGCTGACGAGGGCGAACCCATGCTGGCAAGCCACACTCGGACTGTGCAGGAGTGGCGCCCTGCACCGGGCAGCGTCGACGGATAGCCAACCGTTGACAGTGCAGACATTTCCCCCTACCCTACATAACCCCGTGCGTGCAATAGGAGGGCACAGTTCACTAGCGTGACGGGCGTGCAAGAGGGAGTGTAGTTCGGAAGGAGAGAAGGGGGGCCACCGCGGGGGGAGATGGGACACAACAGGGGTGGGGCCAAACTTGACGGGGGGGGAGGAGGGCGCAGAGGAGAAGACCTGACCGGGGCGCGTGCAACTTCCTCACGGCTCATGGGGGGCTAGCACCGCCATTAATTCGAGGGACCGATTGGGTGAGTTGCAGGACGCATGTTGGGCGGCACAACAGCACTAATGGTTGACCCTGGCCGACGTTACCGCCAAACTCTTCGGAACACCGAAGCCCCAGCCTAACAAGTGCGGCGCTGCGAATGGCAGGAAGCCTGCTGTGATTGTTGAGTCGGTCTGGCCGAAACAGCAGACCGCACGCTGGGTGAGTGTACGATGCAATGGCCCTTAGCCCACAGCCCTAACACTATTCACGACATCGTGCCTGACAACGGGCGGCCTGTGATGCCAACGCTCCAGCCGTGTTTGCTGAGTCGTTCTGGCCGAAGCAACGGGCTGCAAGCCAATTGGGCACGCGCTGCATAGCCTTAACCCGCAGTCCTGGCAGAATTCCAATGACGACGAAGATGATGTGCCATCTGGCGGCAGTGCAGATAATTACCGAATTGGTTCAGCAACGGAATAATGGTGGACCGTGACAGGCCTTGGTGTCGACCCACCAACCAAGACCTTGGAAATCCCACCAGCACTTTGGGCGACAGGTGACCTAAGAAGGGTCTCTTTCCTCTTCCACAACCCCTCTTCCCTTCGGGAAGGCGGGCCCCCCCCTCCCGTCCCTGAGGTGTTTTGGGAGGGATCGCGAGGTGTCGGAGGCTGCGTGTTCGGCCGTTGGAAGGGCCATTGTTGCCACCTCTCACGAGGATCGTGGCCCCCGGGGGGGGACCTAGATCGAGTACCCCCCCCTCTTTGGACCGACCGCCTCTAAGATGGCCCCAAGAGGCCCTCCAGGGCTCCCAAAAGGCCCCGACGAGTGTTCCACTAGCGCCCCAAGAGGCCCCAAGGGCGCTCCAAAAGGCCGCCGAGAGGTCTCCAAGAAACACCCGAATGCCCCCCCAGCGGCCTCAGAGAGCCCAAGATGACCTTCAATATGGTTCAAGATACGCGAATCCTAGCTGGCTCAAGATGGCCCCAAGATGCCCCACGAGGCTCCAAGACCGCTCCAAGACTGCTCGAGATGGCCACGAAGCCTCCCCCAGGATGCCGCCGCTATGCCGACACTTGTCGACAACGTACCGAAAATGAATGAAGTTGGCCTTCTCGCCTTTTTGCTTACGATGGCCTTCCGGGGCCTCAAGATGGCTCCAATATGGCCCCAAAAGAAGCCCAAGAGAGCCCCAAACCGGACCCAAAAGCGCCCAATAGCGCCCCAAGAGCGCTCCAAGAGGGGCCCAAGAGGCAATTCTAGGCACTCTCGAGGGGCGACGCTACTTGAAGCTCCCCCTTCTTTGATCGATCTCCTCCGAGATGGACCCAACGCGCCCCCAAGGCTCCCAAGAGCGCCCCAAGAGGGCCCCAAGACCGCTCCAAGACGGCTCCGAATGGCCACGGAGCCGCCCCAAGAGGCTGCCAAGAAGCCAATATCAATTCAAATCTCTGGGGGCATCAATGAATTTGGCCTTCTAGTCCTTTTGTTTCCGATGGCCTCTTCAGAGCCCTAAGAGAGGCTCAAGAGAGCTCCAAGACGGCTGCAAGAGCGCCCAAGGGCACCCCAAAAACGCCCCCAAAAGGGCCCAAAAGGCAATTTGTGTTGCTCCCGAGGGGGGTCGTAATCCCACCAATCCTCTGGGCGACAGGTGGTCTAAGGATGTTCGCTTCCACAACCCCTCTTCCCTTCGGGGAGGAGACCCCTCCCCCTCCCCTTCCGGATGTTTTTTTGGAGGTTCGCGAGGGGTTAGAGCGCCCGAAGGCGGCCCCGAGACCGCTCCACGACGACCCGAGATGGCCACGACCCCCCCCAAGCCTCCCTTGCTGTTTGGCTATGCGCGTCTCTTCCTCTCTCCCCCCGTTAACTCTCATGGGCATCGTTTCTGGATGGGTTGGTGGCGATACTTTTTGGCACGCGGGCTCGCGAAGAAAGCTGTGCAAAGCTAGGGCGGGCCGCGCCGAAGCGAAGGACAAAACAGTGAGAAGAACGGCGCCCGGCTCAGAAGCTGGGCTCGGCGCAGTCAAAAGCTGGTGGGGATACGCGAAACGTTTAGAATTGCATAAGACTGCGCGTGGCGGGTGCCAGAACTCAAGCCGTGTTTGTTGAGCTGGTCTGGCCGAAGCAACGAACCACAGGGTAGCTGGGTATGCAACGCAAAGCCTGAAGGAGGAGGATGAGAAGGAGGAGGAGGCAGAGGGGGAGGAAGGGTGTGTGGGAGGGGTGTGCGGGAGGAGGAGGAGCAGGAGGAGGAAGAGGAGGAGGGGGAGGAGGGGTGTGTGGGAGGGGGGGGCGGGAGGTTTTGTCTCAGTCCCCTGGAACATGACGTTTTGCACCAATTTACATATGGATCGAGCTCGAATAATTACAAATGGATCCACCTTTAATAAAATCCCATGACATATGGGTCCACCTCTAATATAATCTTATTACATACGGATCCACCTCTAATGAAATCCGAGTAGAAATGGATCCGCCTCTATTGACATCCTATTAGGGATGGGCCCACCTCGGATGGAATCCTCTTACAAACGCATCCACCTCTGATAAAATCTCAAAACGCATGGGTCGACCTCGACCCGAATAGAACCGCATTACATATGGATCCACCTCTCATAGAATCGTACTACAGATGGATTCGCCTCGAAGAGAAACCTACTACAAATGGATCCACCTTCCATAGAACCCGATTAGGAATGGATCCACCCCTAATCAAATCCCACTACAGATGGAGCCACCTATAATATAATCATATGACATATGGATCCACCTCTAATAAAATCCCAGTAGAGATGGGTCCACAACTGATGGCATCACACCAGAGATGGATCCACCTCGACTGGAATCCTGGTACGGATGGATCCACCTCTAATAAAATCCTTTTACAGATGAACCCACGTCTGACAGAACCCCATTACAGATGGGTCCACCTCTAATAGAAACCTGGTAGCGATTGATCCACCTCTGATAGAATCCAAATAGACATGGATGCCCCTCTAATGGACTCCAATTACACATGGATCCACCTCTTATAAAATCCTGTTAGAGATGGTTCCATCCCCAATGGCATGCTATTAGATATTGGTCCACCTCTAACAGAATCTTATAACAAATGGATCCACCGCGACTGGAATCCTATTAAGGATGGATCCACCTCTGATAGAATCCGATTACATATGGATCCACCTATAATGGATTCCCAGTGCGGGTGGACCCATCTCTAACAGAACCCTATGCCAGATGGACCCACCTCTGATCTAATCCTATTACAGATGGGTCCACCTCTGATAGAATCCTCTTAGGGATGGGTCCACCTACTTCTGATGGGGTCCTACAAGACATGGGTCCACCTCTACTTGAATACGATTACAGATGGATCCACCTCTAATAGGATCGTATTACAAACGGGCCCACCCCCAATTCAATCCTACCACAGATGGGTCCACTTCTAACAGGATCCTAAAACAGATGGGCCCATCCCTAGTGGAATCCTATTACGGATGGATCCACACCTGACAAAATCCTGTTACAGATGGATCCATCTCTAATGGAATCCGACTACAGCTGGATCCACAACTAATGGAATCCGATGAGAGATGGGCCCACCTCACATACAAGCCTATTACAGATGGTCCACTTCAAATGGAATCCTAACAGAGGTGGGTCTACCTCTAATCGGATCCTGCTACGCATGGATCCACCTCTAATACAATCCTATTACAGATGGACCCACCTCTAATTGAATATTATTAGAGATGGTCCACCTCCCATAGAATCCTATTAGAGATGGACCCACCTCAAATGGAACCCTATTGCATATGGATCCACCTCTAATATAATTCTTTTCGGGATGGATCAACTTCTAACAGAATCCTTTTAGGGGCGGGTCCACCTCTCATGGAATCCGATTAGAGGTGGATTCACTTGTAATGGAATCCTGTCTGACATGGATCCCCCTCTAGCGGAGTCCTATTAGCGGTGGGTCCACCTTTAAAAGAATCCCATTACATATGGATCCACATCTAATAGAATCCGATGAGGGGTGGATCCACCTCTAATGGGATCCTAGCGGCGATTGGCCCACCATTTACACACCCTCCCTACAAGGTTTTCTTGTGTGGCGGGTTACGAATTGATTCCTTTTGTGGCAAAGTATATATTGATTCCTTTTGTGTTGGATTACACATAGATTCCTTTTGTGGCGGATTTCAAATCAATTTTGTTTGTGGCGGATTTCAAATTGATTCCTTTTGTGGCGGGTTTCAAATGGATTTCTTTTGTGGCTGATTACAATTTGATTCCTTTTGTGGCGGATTACACATTGATTCTTTTGTGGCGGATTACATATTAATTCCTTTTGTGGTGGATTGCAAATTGATTCCTTTCGTGGCAGATGACAAATTGATTCCTGTTGTGGCGGATTACAAATTGATTCATTTCGTGGCGAATTACATGTTGGTTCCTTTTGTAGCGGATACAAATTGATTTCTTTTGTGGCGGATTACAAATTGATTGCTTCTGTGGTGGGCTACACATGGATTCCCTTTGTGGCGGATTACACATTGATTCCTTGTGTGGCGGGTTACAAAAGGAATCCTTTTGTGGCGAATTACACATTAATTCGTTTTGTGGCAATCCCAGCTGGTAGTGACCCAGGTCCAAAAAGAAAAAAAACTACAGAAATCATTGATATTGGGGAAATTATACGACTCTCAATCGTTTTTGAGGTTTGGAACCAAAAACGTATAAAACGCACAGCATTTCCCACCACGTGGGCACCCAACCCATATCCGCGCTGTTCCGCGCGAGCTGCGTCCCCAACCTCGACGTCCGCGCGGCCCGGCGGCAGATCAATCTTGCAGTTCGGCGCGTCCGCCAAGGTCGCGCCCTGAACGAGCTCCCCCAGCGACTTGGCAAAGCCGGGGGGCGGCGCCCAGGTGAGGCGCTCCTCGGGCTCGACGGGCGCAATAATCCCTTGCCGCAGCTGATAGCTCACCGCCGCGCCACGCGCGCAGAGAAGAGCGCGCCGATAAGGGTGGCTACGGGGAGGGGGGCGAACGCGCACAAACGAACGCAACGATCTCCCATGCGATTCAGAATCAACAAACGCGCCGCGCCAGACCCCCCGCGAAGAGAGAAGATACCGTGAAGGACCGACAGAGAGCCCAAAGACAGAGAAAGAAAATGGGGGCGAAAGTGAGAGAGCGCGAGAAAGAGAGAAAGAGAGAGAGAGAGAGAGAGAGAGAGAGAGAGAGAGAGAGAGAGAGAGAGAGAGAGAGAAGAGAGAAGAGAGAAGAGAGAGAGGGAGAGAGAGAGAGAGAGAGAGAGATAGAGATAGAAGAGAGAGAGAGAGAGAGAGAGCGAAGAGAAAGGAGAGACGGGAACACAAACCACGCTCTTATAAAGAAACGAAAGAGGAAAACACACAGAGAGAGAGAGGGAGAGAGAGAGAAAGAGAGAAAGAGGAATAGAGAGAGAGGGAGAGAGAGAGAGAGAGAGGTAGAGAGAGAGTGAGAGAGAGAAAGAGAGAGAGAGAGAGAGAGAGAGAGAGAGAGAGAGAGAGAGCGGACAAGTAGGCGGACCAGGGTCCGTCCGCGAGGCGCACTGCGGTGCGACAACTCGCTAAACACTATTTGCGGCGGTGCAGCCTTTAGATACGAGGGCGGGCAACAAAAAAGAGACCCCCTCCCCCGGCGCAGTGCGACAGACGCTACAGACGGCGGACAGACGGTGATGATCTCACCTGTCAGACCGCGTAAAGAAAGAGGCCCCAACAAGAAGGCGACGTGCTGACACGTGGCTAGGCGGCTTGGCAGACCGCCAGTTGGGCGCTTGGCCGCAAAGCGGCGCGCAGTGACGGGGCACCCCCCGCCCCCACGCCCTGACACCGTGGACGCGGAGCCACGCGTACCCACGGGCAGGCAGAAAAGGAGGAGATTAGCGCGGGGCACCAGGTGGAGCGCCGCGGAACGATGACAGCATAGCTTGGATGGTGAGTGCGGCACGGCACCATCGGGCGAGGGCGTGAGCAGCTCGGCGAAGGCTCGCCCGGCGCTGTGGAGGCGCTGGAGTAGAGGGCCTTGGCGAGCTTGGGCGGCGGCGAGGTCCGCGGCGAGAGCAACGCACCTCTGCTGGAGAGCAGCCATAGCCTGGGACAGCTCGGTTTCGCGGTCGGTGAGGGGTGGCTGCTCAGTGCCAGCGGCCGAGGGCCTCGAGACAGAGGCGAGGTCCGCGGTACGCCTGTCCAGATGGTGGACTAGCGTAGTGCGGCACCCTGTACGCTGTCGTCCGTCACCCTTGAAAGGTGACTGGAGGGGAACACGCGACCCCAGGGCTGGAGCCGCTAGGGCCACGCCCCGAGAGGTCGGGAGAGCCGCCTCCTCTCGCTCAGCAACGATGGAAGCGTGGACGGGGCGCGAGGGCCTGTCTGGTTCAGTGCCCTGCGGGGGGGCTGAAGCCGCCCCCGCGGGCTGCCGCTGGTGGGGGGCGGAGTGGTTTGCGCGGTGGGACCAATCATGATGCCGTGCGAGGGCTCTGAGGTCGGCCGCGTAGAAGGGTGGCGTCTCGGTAGAGCGGCATGGTCGGCAGCGTGGGGTGTCGGCGGTGCGTCGTCTATGCCACTCTGTCCGCGGGGGTCACCCAGGTCGTCGTCGGCGTCTTGGCGGTGGCCGATATCATCGTATGGGGGCGATGTCGCTCTCGGGGACGGAGTCGCGGTAGGCGTCGAGAGGTTGCCCGACGGGGCAAGGTTTTCGCTGACTGGTCCGTCGTCCAAAGCGTCCGATCCCCCACCGAAGCTGAACAGGTCGTCCTCCTGTTCGTCAGCGTCTTGAAGGTGAGCGGCGTTGTCATGTGGGTGCGATGCCGCTCTCAGTGGCGGAGTCGAGGGCGACGTGCGGGTGCCCGACGGGGCAAGGTTGGCGCTGGCTGGCCCGTCGCATAGGAAGTCAAGGCCCCCGCCAAAGCCGAACGGGTCGTCCTCCTGTTCGTCGTATATCGCCCGTTGGGCCTCGGCCCAGAGCTCGTCCGGGTTCTGTGGGATGTCTGGTCCAGCCGCGGGTGGTGCCTGGTCAGACAGCAGGGGTTTTGGTTCCATTTTGTTGAGTTCCGCAGCTGTAAACCCAGCCCTGCGGTGTGGGAGGGGGAGTGTGCGGTGTCTACGCTCGTAGATGGCGACAGCGACTCCATGAAGCACGGTCGCTTGGCGATGTCGTGTTTTGGCAGCTTCGACGATGTCGCCTGGAAGGTTGTGAGTACGTGCCGCCGTTGTGGCGAGGGCGTCAGCCTGACGATTGAACTCCCCCGCGATGGGCCCGATGAGCCCGAGGTCGATGCCCATGTCTCCCAGGTGGCTTGCGATTTTCTCGACGCGGAACATGTTGGGCTTGGCCATGACGCATCGGTGGATCGTTTCCCAGAGCTCCACGTGCGTGCCCTGCGGTGGTGAGTGTCCGTCGATGATACTTTGGAACCCATCGACCACCGCCTGGTTGTCCACGAAAACGTGTACGGGCCGTTCAGCACTTGCCGTGAGGTGGACAATGGCGAGGGTCTCCGCAAGCTGTGCGTTCTGCGTAATGCCGTGAACGCGTGCACTGTAGTTCATGCGGTGGTCGATGCCGTAGTAGACGCCGTAGCCCGCTCGTGCTAGCAATGGGATGGCTTGGTTGGTGCATACACCGTCCGTGGCAGCGTAGACCCATGTCCAACCAGTGTCGTGGTCAAGGTAGGTGGTGTAGGAGTCCTGGGCTGAAGCCGCAGGATCTCCCTCAGGTAGGGGGCCGCGGTATGGGCTGAGGTAGCGGGTCCCTCGCGAGGTCGGCCTGCAGGTCGAGGAGGGCTGGGTCTTCATCGAAGAGCCCGCAGTGTCTTGTGTGCGGCGGAAGACGGGCCCACTGCTCGTCACTGATAAGGGTGGTGAGAGGGAGTCTTTCTCGGGCCCAGCACTTGCAGTCGCGGACAGTGTGCTCCTGAGTTTCCTCTTCCTCGTCGCAGTATCGGCAGATGGGGCTGGGGTCAGCAGACGTGTTTGATCGGGGTCGTCGCTGTTGGGTGTGGTCCCCGCCCGACAGGTAGTTCAGGAGGAGCGCCAGCTGCCAGGCAGTGCATTTGGCTGCTCCTTTCGTTCGGGCGAGCCACGTGCTGGCGAAGAGGACGAGGCCCTGTCTGACAGAGGCAAGGTATCCAAGGTCGTGACGCCGTGGCTTGATCCTCCTCAGAAAGGCTCTGCGTTGTGAGGCCCGCAGCATGTGAAGGAAGGCGTTTTTGGGTAAGTTCAGCCAACTGATCTGGCAGCCCCAGTCGTCGTACATGATGCCAAATGTGGGCCAGGTCCAACGGAGCTGCTGGAGCGACTGGACAAGTCGTCCGACAGGTCCTCCACCAAACAGGGTCTGAACGTGGTGTTGGAGATCCCTGACGAGACCGCAGAGTGTAGCGTCGCGATTAAACTGTCGCCGCAGACACAGGAAAACTTCACGCTGCGTGATGGCGTCAATCTCCAGGGCGTGTCCTGGGACGCACACGGCCATGAGAGTCCAAAACTCGACCCACTTGTTTCCCTTGGGGCGGATAGCCGCCTTAAGGGCATGGTTGTAGGCAGTTTTGACGGGGCCTGATGGGGCTTGAATGTCGGTGCCCGTGTACAGACGCTGGCAGCAAGGGAACGGGCGTGCCGCGCCTTAATAAGCATCGGTGATGGGAGCTTGCCAATGCGCGGCAGGCGACTAGTCGCCCTGCGAACACTGGCGTCAGCGGTGGCCGTGAGGTTAAGCGCGGCTGGAGCCGGCGCTGCCTCGGCGTTGATGTAACTCCCGACGAGCTTGAAGGAGTCGACCACGCGTAGGGGCCGTTCCGCCAGAGTGAGCTGGGTAACGGCGGCGTGAAGCTCGTCGGTGAGCGCCCACCCCGCCACTTTGCCTGGGTGAATGCGTTGACCTGAAAATCGATCAAACTTGGCGGTTTCATCAAGAGATTTCTGCAACTCAGGCGCGGTGTGAGTAGTGGAGTTGCTGTCGTCAACAAAGGTAGTGCTGAGTGATCGCGGAACGTATCGATGCTGTCTCTTGGCCCACACACACACGAGCAGCTTAATGTCGTCCAGGGACCAAGAGCTTCCCTGGAGGTGACCGTTGGTCCTGGCCAATTCCTTAGAGTACGCTCCGTTCATGCGGATGTAGCGATTGTGGCGACTGTAGAAGTTTCTGCGGACAGTAACGATGTCTTGGGGGCACCCCGCGTGAAGCGCAAGGTTAAGGCAAATGTCCGTGATGAGGTAGTCGAAACACTTCTGTCGGTCAAGGGCAGCCCCAGCTAAGGGAAGGAGTAAGGCCCTGGCGTGTTCGATGCGCAGGGCAAGAGAGGTGCTGACGTCCCCATGGTAGCTTTGGGGACAGCGCCAAAGCTCGTGGCGTGGGTCCATCCTTTCCGCCAGTCCGTGAGGCTGCGGTAAGCTGGCGCTTCCCACGCATACATCCAAACGGAAAGCACCGAGAGAAGTCGTTGGTCCGTTGGAAGTTCGCCTCGGCCTTTTCGGAGGCACGGGTTTGGCACATGAAGGATGGGTTCTGGGATGGTGCCAGTGCGTTGCATAGCGCGTAAGACGCTGGCGAAGAGGCGAAGGATGTCGTCGGGTAACTCCTTAGCCTCCTTAGTAGTCCAGCCGTCCAGTCCCCCCGCACGGCGCGGTGAACGGGTGCGAATAAGTGGATGAGTTGGTCGTCGGTGAGGTGGAAAGGGGTAGCTGGTGATGGCGTAGGCAGCTCTTGTCGGTACTCGAGAGAGAGAGAGAGAGAGAGAAGAGAGAGAGAGAGAGAGAGAGAGAAGAGGAGAGAGAAAAAAATAGAAGAAAGAGAGAAAGGGGGGGTGGGTAGGAGTGGTAAAGGAGAGGTAGGAGGGAGGAGAGAGAGAGAGAGAGAGAGAGAGAGAGAGAGAGAGAGAGAGAGAGAGAGAGAAAGAAAACAAAAAAACAATGATGGAGAGACTCCGCCTCCTCCTCCTCCTCCCCCTCCTCCTCTTCCTCCTCCTCCCCCTCCCCCGTCCTCCTCCTCCTTCTCCTCCTCTTCCGCCGCCGCCTCCTCCGATGGAGGCGTCGGCCTGCCGGGCTTCGCTTCTCCTCCTTCTCCTTTTCCTTCTCCCCCTCCTCTGCCTCCTCCTCCTTCTCCTCCTCCTTTTCTTCCTCCCCCCCGGGTCGAAACGAACGAGTTTTTTTCGGGCCGCGTCCAGCGTTGGCGACGGGGAGGGCCCCCTCCGGGCCAGAAAGCCTCGAACGTCGAGCCAGCGAGAAGGAGGGCAAGGAGAGAGATTCCGAAAAGCACGACGCAAAGACAACAGAGGCACGCCCGCCTACATAATGTCATTCCGCTGCTGCTCTCCGGTGGCAAGCTTGGCATCGCTCTCCATCCGCTCCTGCAGACGCGCGCCCTCAGAGCACATCGGGGAGGCCCGTCACCAGAACAAGCCGGCTGGTTACGAGAACGCCAGTAGTCGCCCCCGCGGACGGCTCACGAGAACAGCCAAACCCATCACGAAAAAAAACGAGGGCCCTTCGCAAGAAATCCGGAGAGCACTCCCACGAACACGAACTGGCAACGTAAAAAAAAAAAAACGGCGGCCCCGGAGAACCCGAGGGCTGCCCGTCGGTCCTGGTCAGCCCCCCCGCCCTTCCCCCCACCCTCCTCGCGCCCTCCTCTTTCTTCTTTCCCCCTCCTCCTCCTCCTCACTCTCTCCCCCTCCTTCCTCCCCCCTCCTCCTCCGCCCTTCTCTCTTCTTCCCTCTTCTTCTCTTCTTTTCTTCCTTCCTCCTCCTCCTCCCTCCTCCCTCCGCCTCCGCCTCCTCCTCCTCCTACTCCTCCTCCTTCTCCTCCTCCTCCTCCTCCGCCGACTCCGACTCCTCCTCCTCCGACTCCTCCTCCTTCTCCTGCTCCTCCACCTCCTCCTCCTTCTCCTCGTCCTCCTGCTGCTCGTCCTCCTCCTCGTTCTCCTGCTGCTCGTCCTCCTCCTCCCTATGGCTCTCCCTCGTCGACGCAGCTCGACGCGGCTCGACGAGGGCGACGACGCCGACGACGACCGCGCCGAGCGCCCCGCGCCGCAAGGACCGGGGACGCGAGTCGTCGTGACGGCAGCGGCAGCTTTGTTCAACGTCTGGCGAATTCCACTCAGATCGTGTCCACCGCCCCCACCACAACTCCAAGCCTGCCAGTTTCCCCAGCCGCGCCCAGCCACGACGACGACCAGTCGAACATCGACGACAACTTGCATTCTCATGCATGGCCCCATGAAGGGGGCACCAGCCTACAAAGCGCAGATGGTTTCCTCCATCGACCACCAGACAACTTTCAGAAGCGGTGAAATGCTCACTGCTGCGCAGTGAGATTTCCCCGTTCTCCTCACAATCCTGCATCCCATGTCCTGGCGAACGCCTGCGAGCGTCGCCGCCCGCCCGCCCGGACTCTCAGAGGCCTCCTGAGCTCCCAGCTCATCCGCCCCGCATGGTCATCCGAAACGCCCAGTGCGGCTCCCGCAGAAATTCTCACAAGGCAAACGAAGATGACCATCCACAGAGGCGGACGCCGCCCCTCCCCCTGCGAGCGAGCGGCGTGCACACCAACGTCCAGACGATTACCACTTGCACCGCCTCCACCCCAAAGGTACACACGGACCGACCCTTCTCAACAAATCCGCCGGCCCCTCGGGTTCCCCCGTGCGCGAGGGACGGCTGCCTTCCGCCGAGAGCCGAATCCCGTTGTTTTTGGAGACGGCAGGAGGCAAAACCACGAGCGCTGGCGAGCCCCCCCCCCCCTACAAGAGAACGCCCGCGCGGCCCCGGGTGGCTCGACACGGACCCCGAGAAGCCCAGACACACCCCGAATCCCACCAGCCCTTTGAGATCCAGGTGGTGTAGAGCGTGTCCTTTCTAGCTTTCTTACCCTCTCCTGCTCGGAACGGTTCCCCACGCCCCCTCCCTGGGGCCCTCGCCCTGGCGCCGCGGACCGTCGTCGTCGTCGTCGTCGTCGTCGTCGTCGTCGTCGTCGTCGTCGTCGCTCCCGCCTCGGCGCCCTATACAGTCCTCTTAGACATTTGCAACAATCAAACGAATGGAGGCCGGCTCGTTTTCAGAATGGGGCTCTCGCCCAAGCGCCGTGGATATTCGTTGTAGAAATTCTACAGCCGCTATACGGCTTGAGGGCAACTCGTTTTGTCCAAAATGGGGCCCTCGCCCTGGTGCCGCGCACACTCGCGCAGATCAGAAGATGAGGTTTTCAGAATTGATTTGATCAGCCCAACATACGAGAGAGGATCTACCTTCGTGCGCGCGGACATGTCCTTATCAATGTCAGGCCAATCCAGCGCCTGTCAAGCCAATATGGCGCCCGTCTTCCATGGGCGCGCATCCAGGCGTGAAAATGCATACATATATGGACGTACGAGGAAGGGTCATGGGACGGGAGAGTGCACAGCAGCATCGCTGATGCATCGCGGGTTCTTTCTGGTCCTCATCCTCCTCCTCCGCCTCCTCCGCCTTCTCCTCCTCCTTCTTGTTATTATTGTTATTATCCTCTTCCTCCTTCTCCTCCTCCTTGTCTCCTCCTCCTCCTCCTCCTCTCCCTCCTCCCTCTCACCCTCACTCTCTCTCTCTCTCTCTCTATATATATATATATATATATATATATATAATCTCTCTTCTCAATAGCTCTTCTCTCTCTCTCTCTGTAGCTCTCGTCCTCCTCCTCCTCCTCATCCGCCTCCTTTTTCCTCCTCCTCCTCCCCTCCTTCTCGTCCTCCTCCTCCTCCTTGGTCCTCCTCCTCCTCCTCCTCCGCCTCCTCCTTCTCCTCCGCCCCCCCCCCCCCCCTCCTCCTCCTCCCGCCGCCTCCTCCCTCCTCTCCTCCTCCCTCCTCCTCCTCCGCCTTCCTCCTCCTCCCTCACTCCTCCTCCATCCTCCTCCTCCTCCTCCCCCTCCCCTCCCCCCCTCTTCCTCCGCCGTCCACCCGTACCTTCCTCCTCCTCCTCCTCCTCCTCCCCACCCTCCCCTCCTCCTCCTACTCGGCCGCCCCCGCCTCCTCCTCCTACCTCCTCCGCCTCCTCCTCCACCTCCTCCTCGGTCCTCCGCCTCCTCCCCCCCACCCCCACCCTCCTCCTCCTGCTCCTACGCTCCTCCTCCTCCTCCTGAGACTCCTCATCCTCCTCCTACGCCACTTCCTCCTCCTGCTCCTCCTCATTATGATCCTCTTCTTTTTGTGTCCTATTCTGCTTCTTCTTAGTATAACCCGTATTCCTATTATTATGTTTAGTATTCCTCTTCCTCCTCCTCCTCCTCTTCCACTTCTTCTTCTTTTTCTTCCCCTCCAGCTCCTCCTCCCCCCCCTCCTCCTCCGCCTTCCCCCCCCCCTCCTCCTCCCCCTCCTCCTCCTCGTCCTCCTCCTCCTCTTCCTCCTCTTCCTCCTCCTTTTCCTGCTCCGCCTTCTCATCCTCCTCCATGTCCGCCTCCTCCTCCCGCTCCTCCACCTCCTCCTCTTCCAGGCGAACGCGTCCTGCCCCCTGACGAACATCCGCAGCCGTCCCCCCTGGCGCGTTGGGGCGTAGTAGAATGACACATGTTGTCTGGTGGGGTTTCTATATCTGCCCAGGGCCCCTCCTCTCCTCCAGCCCGCGCCCCCCTGCACGCCGCGCCGCCCCCGTCGGAGGCTCTGTCGGCGCCCAGGCGCTCTCCAAGACGCCCGAAGTGCCCAGGGCGACTTCCAGGACGGACCAGGGAGAACGCAGAAGCCGCCAAGATGGTCCAATACCCAAAAGAAGCTCGAGGAGCGCTCAAACGAGACCCCCCACAAAGCGCCGCGACACAGAAAAAAAAACCCTGATGTTCGTGATGCCTGTCAATGTTTTCCCAGCAATCAGCTGCTCGAGCTCCCCACGCTCCAAGAGGGCCGCAGGCGCCCCCAAACCCACCAAGGCGCGGCCCAAGAGACAACGAAGGCGATCCGAAGCCGGCTGAAGGGGGCACGCCAAAGGCCCGAGAGACGCCCAGGACAATCCAAGACAGCCTCAAGACGACCTCAAAAGGGGCCCAAGAGAGGACACAGGAGCTGGCAATGCGAGCCTTTCCCCCCCGAAGGCGCCCCCGGGAAGACGCGGGAAGCCTCGAGGAAGCCCCAAGAGGCCCCCGAAGAGGCTCCACAACTGGCTCCAAGAAGCCCTCCCGAAAGGCGGCCCATCATCATCATCGCCATCGTCGTCAACTTCATCATATCCATCATATCCATCATCATCGTCATGTTTATCAGGTTGGGCGTCCGTCGCGAGTGCGGTCTCCGGCGCCCCCTCGAACGATAGCGGCCGACCATGCTGGACTGGCGCGGCGACGGACTTGCCGCAGGCAGCCGGATACCCGCTGCTTCGCGCGCAAGCTTGCTCTTGCCGAGGCCCCACCAGCCCAGCGGCTCCACGGAGGAGGAGCCGCGGAACCGCTTCTGCGCAGCCTGCGTGACCGCGCGGCCCCGCAAGAGGTTCTTCTTCTCCTGCGGCAACGCCGAGGCCGCGCGCGGAATGCCAACAACTCACAATGCAAACGGACTTGTACTCGGAACGGAAGGATTGAACCAGCAAGTCGCCGAAGACTGAAAATCCCACTTCCTGCTGCTGCTGCTGCTGCTGCTCCTCCTTCTCCTCCTCCTCCTCCTCCTCCTCCTCCTCCTCCTCCTCCTCCTCCCCCTCCTCCCCCTCCTTCCCCATCCTCCTCCTCCTCCTCCTCCTTCTTCATCTTCTTGTTCTTCTCCTCCTGCTCCTCCTCCTCCGCCTCCTCCTTCCCCTCCTCCGCCTCCTCCTCCCTCCTCCCCCCCCCCCCTCCTCCCCCCCTCCTTCTGCCTCGTGCTCCTCCTGCCCCTCCTGCGCCCCAGCTCCGCCATCCTCCTACACGTCCTTCTCTTCCACTCTTCTTCTTCTTCTTCTCCGCCTCCTCCTCCTCCTCCTCCTCCTGTTCCTAACCTCCTCCTCCTCCCCATCGTCCTAGTCGTCCTCCTCCTCCTCCCCCTGAACCGCCTCCTCCTCCTCCCCCCCTCCTCCTCCCCGCCTCCTCCTCCTCTTCCCCCCTCCTCCTCCTCCTCCCCCCTCCTCGTCCTCACCCCCCCCCCCCTGCTCCGCCTACTTCTCCTACCTTCTTCTTCTTCTCCTTCTCCTCCTTTCTCCCCCTCCTCTTCCTCCTCCTCCTCCCCCCCCCCCCCCCGCTCCTCCTCCTCCTCCTCCTCCTCCTCCGCCTCCTCCTCCTCCCCCTCCCCCTCCTCCTTCCTTTCCCCCCGCCCCGCCCGCTCGCCCATCCAGAGCGCCGTCCTCAGTGCTGAGCTTGCGGAACGTGAAGAATGCACCCGACTGTTTCTCGATGTCGGCGGCGTCCTCCGGCGCCCAGCAAGAGGGCTGCAAACGCGTGAAAGCCCCCTCCCACCAGCCCCCACTGAACCTGCGAAGCGCGCAGGGTCGAGCATCGGGGATAGACCGCATCGGACAGAGCATGCAATATCTTCAATCGACGATAGACGATAGTGGGTGGAGGATGAAGAGTCGAATGTCGAAGACCGAGGATCGCGTACAACGGGCCGCAAATCCACGTCTCTACAGACCATTGTTCTTCATCTGTCTGTCTCTGTCCATTCCTCTGCCTCCTCCTCCTCCTCCTTCTTCCCCTTCTCCTCCTGCTCCCCCTCCTCCTCCTGCTCCTCCTCCTCCTCCACCACCTCCCCCTCATCCTCCCTCTTGCCTCCGCATGCTCATATCGTCTCCTCCTCCTCCTCCTCCTCCTCCCCCTTTTCCCCCTCTCCTCCCCCCCCTCCTCCTCCTCTTCCTCCTCCTCCTCCTCCTCTTCGCCCCCGTCCCCCTCCTCCTCCTCCTCTTCCTCCTCCCCCTCCCCCTCCTCCTCCTCCACCCGCTCCGCCGCCACCTCCTCCACCTCGTTCTTCTTCTTCTTCTTCTCCTCCTCCTCCTCCTCGCCTCCTCCTCCTCCTTCTGCTCCTGCTCCTGCTCCTGCTCCTCCTCCTCCTCCTCCTCCTTCTCCTCTTCCACCTCCTCCTCCTCCTCCTCTTCGCTCTCGTCGTCCTCGTCCTCGTCCTCGTCCTCCTCCTGTTATTCCTCCTCGTCGTCATCCTTCCTCCTCCTCGTCCTCCTCCTCCTCCTGATATTCCTCCTCCTCCTCCTCCTCCTCCTCCTCGGACTCAGACGCGAGCTCGGGCTTCGGCATGAGCTCAGACTCGGTCGAACTCGGGCTCGGGCTCGGACTCCGGCTTGAACTCGTGCTCGGGCTCGGCTCCGGCATGAGCTCAGACTCGGTCGAACCGGACTCGCCCTCATCATGCGGCGTCAGCGGGTGCTCGAACCCTCCTGGCACAGCGCCCCCACGCAGGAGATGCAACTCATGCAGCCACTCATCGTCAAGCTCCGCCCGAGCCGCCGCAGCCGCCTCATCATCATCGCCCTCATCGTCAGCATCGAGATCCAGACAACAGGGCTCATCAGCTTCGTTGTCCGCCATCGGCCACCGCGGCCGCCTTTGCCGGATCCCTGTCCACCTATTCCCTGTCCACGCAATTCTCCCGACGGGGCTATCCTCGTCTGACAGCGCGAGCATCCGCAGCCAGCATCGCTGTCCGCGCTACGCCCGAGCACGCCAACGAGCAAGGCGGCCGAGCGGCAAGGGCGCGCCGGGGCTCAATCCCAGGCAGGAGCAACAGAGCAGGAGCAGGGGCACCATAAGTACCAGCAACAGCACTGCCTGAAGCACGCCGTAATACGCGCACCCCTTTGCAAACCAGTCCTGGTTCGCACGGACAACCATCCATCGCGACACAAAATGAACACAAGCGCGTCGAGCACCAGCCATCACTCAATCACTAAACTTTTGGATCCCGTCGGGGCCATCACTCGAAAGAAAGGGCGAGAGTACCAGAGGTCATCCGACGCCTCCATCTTTTGCTGTAGTACCGCAATCTCTACCGGCGCGCCGCCCTGCTCTAAACCCACCCCTTCTTCCGACACAGCCCCCCGGGCCCCTCGCCCTCCATGGCCTCCAGACTCCTCCTGCTCCTCCTTCTCCTTCTTCTTCTTCTTCTCCTCCTGCTCCTCCTCCTCCTCCTGCTCCTCCTCCTCGTCATGTTCTTGTTCTTCTTGTTATAATTTGTCTTATTATTCTTCTCCCTTTGCATATTGTTCTTTTTCTTATTATCCTCCTCCTCCTCCTCCTTCTTGTCCTTCTTCTTCTC
>CAUYUJ010016372.1:29759-34759 GCA_963575745.1 Prorocentrum cordatum
AAACCCCACCCCTGCCCTGAGTTACCTTCCGCCCCCTTCCTGAGTTGGTCCCCCAGCCCCTCCTGGGTTCGCCTGGCCCCTCCCCTCCCTGCAATTGGCGCCCTCCTCCGGCCCTTCCTCTTGCTGAGTTCACTCCCGCGTCTCCTACCTACAACCGCGGTTCCCAGTTATTCTAAATAATTCCTAGTCGCGTGATTCCCTATAATTCCCAAGCAATTCCCTGACAGTGACGTGCGAACTAATTCCAAGCCTGCAATTGCCCTGGCAGTACAACGGGGGGGCGGAGAGGAGGATAATGAGGTGTCGAGCGGATGGTCTCAGGCCGCAAGATCGGAGAGCAGAA
This sequence comes from Prorocentrum cordatum, assembly GCA_963575745.1. Classification (NCBI taxonomy): domain Eukaryota; class Dinophyceae; order Prorocentrales; family Prorocentraceae; genus Prorocentrum; species Prorocentrum cordatum. The sequence continues at coordinate 30,103 of CAUYUJ010016372.1, forward strand.
AAGGGATCCGCCACCGTGCCTTGGCACGTCGAGGCGTGCTAGAATGCCAAGTGCTGTCTGGTAGGTATATCAAACATAGTCAACGACGCTGCATACTGATTCGAACACTTTTTTTTCCGAAGCGTCCTGTGGTGTTGGGTCCTCGTTTTGAAGACAGCGCCCCGCGTTTCCTCCTCCTACTCCTTCCTCCTCCCCCTTGTCATCCTCCTCCTCCGCCTCCGCCTCCCCCCATCATCATCAGCAGCAGCATCGTCATCGTCATCGCCATCGCCATCGTCGTCGTCATCATCATCGCCGTCGTCGTCACCAGCATCGCCACCCATTTCGGCGCACCCCTCGCACGTTTCGCGGCCCCATATGGAGTTCCACCCAAGGCCCCAATCGGAAAGTTCGCATGGCACCACCGCCCCATTCGGCACACCCCGCACACGTTTCGCGGGCCCATTGGGAGCTCGACCTAAGCCCCCAGTGGGAAAGTTCGCATGGCACCACCGCCCCATTTCGGCACGCCCCTCGCACGTTTCGCGGCCCCATGGGGAGCTCCACATAAGGCCTCAGTGGGAAAGCTCCGATGGCACCGCCGCCCTATTTCGGCACACCCCATCACACGCTTCGCGGCCCCATAGTGAGCTCCACCTGGGGCCCCGTGCAGTGGGGAAGTTCGCATGGCACCACCGCCTTAATTTCGGCACACCCCTCGCGCGTTTCGCGGCTCCATATGGAGCTCCACCCAAGGCCCCAATCGGAAAGTTCGCATGGCACCACCGCCCCATTCGGCACACCCTGCATACGTTCCGTGGCCCCTTAGGGAGCTCGACCTAAGCCCCCAGTGGGAAAGTTCGCATGGCACCACCGCCCCATGCCGGCACACCCCTCACACGCTTCGTGGCCCCATAGAGAGATCCACCTGGGGCCCCACTGGGAAAACCCCCATGGCACCGCCGCCCTATTTCGGCACACCCTCACACGCTTCGCGGCCCCATAGGGAGCTACACCTGGGGCCCCGTGCAGTGGGGAAGTTCGCATGGCACCACCGCCTTAATTTCGGCACACCCCTCGCGCGTTTCGCGGCCCCATATGGAGCTCCATCCAAAGCCTTAATCGGAAAGTTCGCATGGCAACGCCGCCCCATGTCGGCACACCCCTTACACGTTTCGTGGCCCCACAGGGAGCTCCAGCTAAAGGGCCCGAGCGACTCACCTCCGACCGAGAACTGAGGGGCCCGAACGACTCACCTCCGACCGAGAACTGCGGAGCCCGAATAAGTGACCCCCGACCGACAACTGAGGGGCCCGAGCGACTCGCCCCCGACCGACAACTGAGGGGCCCGAGCGAATCACTTCCGACCGAGAACTGAGGGGCCCGGGCGCCTCACCCCCGACCGACAAGTGCGGGGCCCGAACTACTCACTTCCGACCGAGAACCGAAGGGCTCGAACGACTGACCTCCGACCGAGAGATCAGGGGCCCGAACGACTCACGTCCGACCGAGAACTCAGGAGCTCGAACGACCCACCTCGCTCTACGCGGTCAAGCCCCGCGCGTGCGGGTGACCATGGTCACCCGCGCGCGCGCGCGCGCGCCGCGGCGCGCGCGCGCGTTGGAGTTCTGTGTTGTCCACGATGGATAAGTCCACATGTAATTCCAAAAAATGAATTTGAAATTTCTGTGGCTCTTTAAGGAGGCCGACGGTGAGTGGGTCACCCGCGCGTGCGGGTGACCATGGTCACCCGCGCGCGCGCGCGCGCCGCGGCGCGCGCGCGCGTTGGAGTTCTGTGTTGTCCACGATGGATAAGTCCACCATGTAATTCCAAAAAAATGAATTTGAAATTTCTGTGGCTCTTTAAGGAGGCCGACGGGAGACGGGTCACCCGCATGTGCGGGTGACCATGGTCACCCGCGCGCGCGCGCGCCGCGGCGCGCGCGCGCGTTGGAGTTCTGTGTTGTCCACGATGGATAAGTCCACATGTAATTTCAAAAAATGATTTTGAAATTTCTGTGGTTCTTTAAGGAGGCCGACGGTGAGTGGGTCACCCGCGCGTGCGGGTGACCATGGTCACCCGCGCGCGCGCGCGCGCCGCGGCGCGCGCGCGCGTTGGAGTTCTGTGTTGTCCACGATGGATAAGTCCACATGTAATTCCAAAAAATGAATTTGAAATTTCTGGGGCTCTTTAAGGAGGCCGACGGTGAGTGGGTCACCCGCGCGTGCGGGTAACCAGGGCGGCTATCGGCCGCGCAAACCTCGAATTCGAAACGCAGGGCACAGCGCCGCGGGCCCGCGGGCCATCGGCCACCAGCGTATCGCCATCTCTGATATTCTTAATCCGCTACATACCCGTTGGCAACTGTCTGAATTGGCCACGCGCGAACACGTAATCCGCTTCAGAAAACAGCCCACAACAAACAACGCACATCGGACAACGCATTCGCATGCAGTGGAACACCAGTCGTCCAAAGTAAGTACATAGGGACGCCGCGGTCGTGGGATCGGAGTATGAGTCGTAGTTCGTGGAGCTGTCGGTCTGTTCTGTCGGTAATTCGGAGTTCTCCCGCCGGGCCTCTCCAGAAGCCGTCGTCGCTGCGCTCTGCTCCAAGCGATGCCAAGTGTGCTCGGTAGGCGTGGAGTGGCCCCCGCGTGTCGGTCTTGATCGTGATCTTGTCCCAAAGCGCAAGTGCTCCAGGCCCCTGTCGACGTAGTCTGCTGCTCAGAACTTGCAGTGCTCGCCGGCACAGGTGGTAGCGTAGGTCGGTGCTATGCCCCATTACTACCAGACGAAGTAGTTCGGGAGCTGCCCGGGGCCATTTCCGCAGGGTCACAGCCTTTCGTGCTTTCTTGAAGTTTGCAATATTCTCGCCTTTTCTGTTTTCCGGCGCTCCAAGATGGGCCAGGAGGCCTCGAAGACCGCCCCAGCGCAACCCGAGAGGCCCCCAAGTCGGCCCCGCGATGGCCCAAGACTCCAAGACGGCCCAGGAGGCGGCCACACAGGCACAATAACGCCCCAAGAGGGGCCGGGGACGCCCCAAATCGCCCCAAGCCGCCCAAGATGGCCCCCAGGCCCGGCGGCCCAAGAGGCCGCCAAGACGGCCCTGGAGGCTTCCAAGATGCCTCCAAAGAAGTCCCCAAAGACAAACATCACTGATTTTCCGAAGATTGTTGCAAATATTCAACCTTCTCCCTCGCCGGCTTTCCGACGCTACAAAATTGCACGAGAAGGCCCCAGGGCCGACCCGAGACGGGCCGACAGGCCCCCGAGAAGGCCCGCAGACGGTCCAAGACGGCGTCGGAACTGCCCCAGAGGCGCCCAAGGTCGCCCACGAGGAGCCTAAGAGGGGAAACGCGATCTGCCGATCCGAGCCTTCGGCCCCAAGAGGCCCCCAGGAAGCCCAGCGAAGCCCCCAAGAGAGCCCAAGAAGCCCCCTGGGAGCCCCGCGAGGCCCCCAGTGAGCTGCTCAAGCCAGCGGATGACTCGCGGCTCAGAATCTGCGGACACGGTCGCTGCACGCTGCCGTCGGCTTGTTCGGCGCCCATGGCAACCCGCGGTTGCCCCGGCGGGGCCCGCAGATGCGCGGCAGCGTTCCCCGCGGCAATGGCAAGAACACCGCTGAGCGTTGCTGCCGCGGGTGGGTTAATCGGCGCTGCAATGAGCGGTGGGCGGCGCGCGCCGCCGCCGCAGGCGGGCGTCGCGAGGGCGACCGGCCCAAGCGCGAGGCGCGCCAGGGCGCGCGGCCCAACGACGCGAGGCGTTGCCTGAAATGGCTGCGGGGAGTAAATTCTGGAGGGGTTAACGCCGCTGCCCCGACGCCCCCGCTGCCGCGCAGACCCTCTTACGCGCAGAGCACGTCAAGCCCCGCTGCGCACGGCGACGAAACAAACTAAGGTAGCCAAACCCAAAATGCAAGATACACACCCCGCACATTGACTCCCTGAGTTGACATGCGCACCCTCGCCCGAGGTCACAGCCGCGCAAAACTGGGCGAGAAGACGGAGGGGCCCTGTGTGAATGAAGCTTCCTCTATCACCCGGGGGGCCGACTGACGAACCTTCAATGCGAACTGGGGCGCGCGGGGCCTCGCGCCCGACTCGGCGGGCCCGGCAATGTGCCAGGGCCGTTCGACCCGCGGCCGTCGCGGCCAAGTGGGGCTCGGAGGCTTCTTCCCGGAGGGGCCGACGGAGACGTCAACTGCGGCCCTGGGTCCCCGCGCGCGCCCAGCGCTGGCAATGGCGCCGGCGCCTCCCGCGGGCGCGCCAGAAGCGGCCGCGAGCGGAGCCGGGCCGATCGCGCGCTTGTTGACGTCGGACGACAAGACGGCGATGCTGACAGCAGCATTGGCCCGGGTCTTACCGACGCCCGCGGATTGGGCCCTGAGCTGGTGGATGGAGTCGAGCATGTCCCCTTCGTCAAATTGTTTGTAGACTCTGTAACCACGGCGACATTTGCTTGCAGGCTGCGGGCGCGCAGATGCCGCGCGCCGGCGAGGCCTGAATGCGCACTGGGGCCGCGCGTGGAGGCAGGGGGCGGACGGTGAGAATGGGTTCAGCAATGGGCGTGCCCCGCTCCGCTGCGTCCTCGTCGCAATCGCCCTGAACGCGGTCGACGACCATGGCGCGATCGTCGGGCGGCGGGCCCGTATCAGCTGACACCGGGGCGCGCCCTCCA
>CAUYUJ010016372.1:39759-52259 GCA_963575745.1 Prorocentrum cordatum
CAACTGATCTGGCAGCCCCAGTCGTCGTACATGATGCCAAATGTGGGCCAGGTCCAACGGAGCTGCTGGAGCGACTGGACAAGTCGTCCGACAGGTCCTCCACCAAACAGGGTCTGAACGTGTGTTGGAGATCCCTGACGAGACCGCAGAGTGTAGCGTCGCGATTAACCTGTCGCCGCAGACACAGGAAAACTTCACGCTGCGTGATGGCGTCAATCTCCAGGGCGTGTCCTGGGACGCACACGGCCATGAGAGTCCAAAACTCGACCCACTTGGGGCGGATAGCCGCCTTAAGGGCATGGTTGTAGGCAGTTTTGACGGGGCCTGATGGGGCTTGAATGTCGGTGCCCGTGGTACAGACGCTGGCAGCAAGGGAACGGGCGTGCCGCGCCTTAATAAGCATCGGCGATGGGAGCTTGCCAATGCGCGGCAGGCGACTAGTCGCCCTCCGAACACGGGCGTCAGCGGTGGCCGTGAGGTTAAGCGCGGCTGGAGCCGGCGCTGCCTCGGCGTTGATGTAACTCCCGACGAGCTTGAAGGAGTCGACCACGCGTAAGGGCCGTTCCGCCAGAGTGAGCTGGGTAACGGCGGCGTGAAGCTCGTCGGTGAGCGCCCACCCCGCCACTTTGCCAGGGTGAATGCGTTGACCTGAAAATCGATCAAACTTGGCGGTTTCATCAAGAGATTTCTGCAACTCAGGCGCGGTGTGAGTAGTGGAGTTGCTGTCGTCAACAAAGGTAGTGCTGAGTGATCGCGGAACGTATCGATGCTGTCTCTTGGTCCACACACACATGAGCAGCTTATGTCGTCCAGGGACCAAGAGCTTCCCTGGAGGTGACCGTTGGTCCTGGCCAATTCCTTAGAGTACGCTCCGTTCATGCGGATGTAGCGTTTGTGGCGACTGTAGAAGTTTCTGCGGACAGTAACGATGTCTTGGGGGCACCCCGCGTGAAGCGCAAGGTTAAGGCAGATGTCCGTGATGAGGTAGTCGAAACACTTCTGTCGGTCAAGGGCAGCCCCAGCTAAGGGAAGGAGTAAGGCCCTGGCGTGTTCGATGCGCAGGGCAAGAGAGGTGCTGACGTCCCCAATGGTAGCTTTGGGGACAGCGCCAAAGCTCGTGGCGTGGGTCCATCCTTTCCGCCAGTCCGTGAGGCTGCGGTAAGCTGGCGCTTCCCACGCATACATCCAAACGGAAAGCACCGAGAGAAGTCGTTGGTCCGTTGGGAGTTCGCCTCGGCCTTTTCGGAGGCACGGGTTTGGCACATGAAGGAGGGGTTCTGGGATGGTGCCAGTGCGTTGCATAGCGCGTAAGACGCTGGCGAAGAGGCGAAGGATGTCGTCGGGTAACTCCTTAGCCTCCTTAGTAGTCCAGCCGTCCAGTCCCCCCGCGCGGCGCGGTGAACGGGTGCGAATGAAGTGGATGAGTTGGTCGTCGGTGAGGTGGAAAGGGGGTAGCTGGTGATGGCGTAGGCAGCTCCTGTCGTAACTCGAGAGAAGAGAGAGTGAGCGTGAGAGAGAGAGAGAGAGAGAGAGAAAGAGAAGAAAAAAAAAAATAGAGAAAGAGAGAAAGAGAGAGAGAGAGAGAGAGAGAGAGAGAGAGAGAGAGAGAGAGAGAGAGAGAGAAAGAAAACAAAAAAACAATGATGGAGAGACTCCGCCTCCTCCTCCTCCTCCCCCTCCTCCTCTTCCTCCTCCTCCCCCTCCCCCGTCCTCCTCCTCCTTCTCCTCCTCTTCCGCCGCCGCCTCCTCCGATGGAGGCGTCGGCCTGCCGGGCTTCGCTTCTCCTCCTTCTCCTTTTCCTTCTCCCCCTCCTCTGCCTCCTCCTCCTTCTCCTCCTCCTTTTCTTCCTCCCCCCCGGGTCGAAACGAACGAGTTTTTTTCGGGCCGCGTCCAGCGTTGGCGACGGGGAGGGCCCCCTCCGGGCCAGAAAGCCTCGAACGTCGAGCCAGCGAGAAGGAGGGCAAGGAGAGAGATTCCGAAAAGCACGACGCAAAGACAACAGAGGCACGCCCGCCTACATAATGTCATTCCGCTGCTGCTCTCCGGTGGCAAGCTTGGCATCGCTCTCCATCCGCTCCTGCAGACGCGCGCCCTCAGAGCACATCGGGGAGGCCCGTCACCAGAACAAGCCGGCTGGTTACGAGAACGCCAGTAGTCGCCCCCGCGGACGGCTCACGAGAACAGCCAAACCCATCACGAAAAAAAACGAGGGCCCTTCGCAAGAAATCCGGAGAGCACTCCCACGAACGGCCCCGGAGAACCCGAGGGCTGCCCGATCGGTCCTGGTCCAGCCCCCCCGCCCTCCCCCACCCTCCTCCGCCCTCCTCTTCTTCTTCCCCCTCCTCCTCCTCCTCCTCCTCCCCCTCCTCCTCCCCCTCTTCTTCGTCCTCTCTTCCTCTTCTCCTCCTCCTCCTCCTCCTCCTCCGCCTCCGCCTCCGCCTCCTCCTCCTCCTACTCCTCCTCCTTCTCCTCCTCCTCCTCCTCCGCCGACTCCGACTCCTCCTCCTCCGACTCCTCCTCCTTCTCCTGCTCCTCCACCTCCTCCTCCTTCTCCTCGTCCTCCTGCTGCTCGTCCTCCTCCTCGTTCTCCTGCTGCTCGTCCTCCTCCTCCCTATGGCTCTCCCTCGTCGACGCAGCTCGACGCGGCTCGACGAGGGCGACGACGCCGACGACGACCGCGCCGAGCGCCCCGCGCCGCAAGGACCGGGGACGCGAGTCGTCGTGACGGCAGCGGCAGCTTTGTTCAACGTCTGGCGAATTCCACTCAGATCGTGTCCACCGCCCCCACCACAACTCCAAGCCTGCCAGTTTCCCCAGCCGCGCCCAGCCACGACGACGACCAGCCCCCCAGAAATCGCAACAACAGGACACAATCCTCCATCCTCCAGGGTCGAACATCGACGACAACTTGCATTCTCATGCATGGCCCCATGAAGGGGGCACCAGCCTACAAAGCGCAGATGGTTTCCTCCATCGACCACCAGACAACTTTCAGAAGCGGTGAAATGCTCACTGCTGCGCAGTGAGATTTCCCCGTTCTCCTCACAATCCTGCATCCCATGTCCTGGCGAACGCCTGCGAGCGTCGCCGCCCGCCCGCCCGGACTCTCAGAGGCCTCCTGAGCTCCCAGCTCATCCGCCCCGCATGGTCATCCGAAACGCCCAGTGCGGCTCCCGCAGAAATTCTCACAAGGCAAACGAAGATGACCATCCACAGAGGCGGACGCCGCCCCTCCCCCTGCGAGCGAGCGGCGTGCACACCAACGTCCAGACGATTACCACTTGCACCGCCTCCACCCCAAAGGTACACACGGACCGACCCTTCTCAACAAATCCGCCGGCCCCTCGGGTTCCCCCGTGCGCGAGGGACGGCTGCCTTCCGCCGAGAGCCGAATCCCGTTGTTTTTGGAGACGGCAGGAGGCAAAACCACGAGCGCTGGCGAGCCCCCCCCCCCCTACAAGAGAACGCCCGCGCGGCCCCGGGTGGCTCGACACGGACCCCGAGAAGCCCAGACACACCCCGAATCCCACCAGCCCTTTGAGATCCAGGTGGTGTAGAGCGTGTCCTTTCTAGCTTTCTTACCCTCTCCTGCTCGGAACGGTTCCCCACGCCCCCTCCCTGGGGCCCTCGCCCTGGCGCCGCGGACCGTCGTCGTCGTCGTCGTCGTCGTCGTCGTCGTCGTCGTCGTCGTCGTCGCTCCCGCCTCGGCGCCCTATACAGTCCTCTTAGACATTTGCAACAATCAAACGAATGGAGGCCGGCTCGTTTTCAGAATGGGGCTCTCGCCCAAGCGCCGTGGATATTCGTTGTAGAAATTCTACAGCCGCTATACGGCTTGAGGGCAACTCGTTTTGTCCAAAATGGGGCCCTCGCCCTGGTGCCGCGCACACTCGCGCAGATCAGAAGATGAGGTTTTCAGAATTGATTTGATCAGCCCAACATACGAGAGAGGATCTACCTTCGTGCGCGCGGACATGTCCTTATCAATGTCAGGCCAATCCAGCGCCTGTCAAGCCAATATGGCGCCCGTCTTCCATGGGCGCGCATCCAGGCGTGAAAATGCATACATATATGGACGTACGAGGAAGGGTCATGGGACGGGAGAGTGCACAGCAGCATCGCTGATGCATCGCGGGTTCTTTCTGGTCCTCATCCTCCTCCTCCGCCTCCTCCGCCTTCTCCTCCTCCTTCTTGTTATTATTGTTATTATCCTCTTCCTCCTTCTCCTCCTCCTTGTCTCCTCCTCCTCCTCCTCCTCTCCCTCCTCCCTCTCACCCTCACTCTCTCTCTCTCTCTCTCTATATATATATATATATATATATATATATCTCTCTTTCTCAATAGCTCTCTCTCTCTCTCTTGTATCTCTCTCCTCCTCCTCCTCCTCATCCTCCTCCTTTTTCCTCGCTCCTCCTCCTCCTCCTTCTCGTCCTCCTCCTCCCTCCTTCCCCTCCTCCTCCTCCTCCTCCTCCTCCTCTCCTCCTCCCCCCCCCCCTCCTCCTCCTCCCTCCTCTCTCCTCCGCCTCCTCCTCCGCCTCCTCCTCCTCCTCCTCCTCCTCCTCCTCCTCCTCCTCCTCCTGTCCTCCTCCTCCCCCCTCCTCCTCCGTCCTACCGTCCTCCTCCTCCTCCCCTCCTCCTCCCCCCCTCCCCTCCTCCTCCTCGTCTCCTCCCCCGCTCCTCCTCCTCCTCATCCTCTCCTCCTCCTCCTCGTCCTCCTCCTCCTCCCCACGCCCCTCCTCCTCCTCCTCCTCCTCCTCCTCCTCCTCCTCCTGAGACTCCTCATCCTCCTCCTACGCCACTTCCTCCTCCTGCTCCTCCTCATTATGATCCTCTTCTTTTTGTGTCCTATTCTGCTTCTTCTTAGTATAACCCGTATTCCTATTATTATGTTTAGTATTCCTCTTCCTCCTCCTCCTCCTCTTCCACTTCTTCTTCTTTTTCTTCCTCCTCCAGCTCCTCCTCCCCCCCCTCCTCCTCCGCCTTCCCCCCCCCCTCCTCCTCCCCCTCCTCCTCCTCGTCCTCCTCCTCCTCTTCCTCCTCTTCCTCCTCCTTTTCCTGCTCCGCCTTCTCATCCTCCTCCATGTCCGCCTCCTCCTCCCGCTCCTCCACCTCCTCCTCTTCCAGGCGAACGCGTCCTGCCCCCTGACGAACATCCGCAGCCGTCCCCCCTGGCGCGTTGGGGCGTAGTAGAATGACACATGTTGTCTGGTGGGGTTTCTATATCTGCCCAGGGCCCCTCCTCTCCTCCAGCCCGCGCCCCCCTGCACGCCGCGCCGCCCCCGTCGGAGGCTCTGTCGGCGCCCAGGCGCTCTCCAAGACGCCCGAAGTGCCCAGGGCGACTTCCAGGACGGACCAGGGAGAACGCAGAAGCCGCCAAGATGGTCCAATACCCAAAAGAAGCTCGAGGAGCGCTCAAACGAGACCCCCCACAAAGCGCCGCGACACAGAAAAAAAAACCCTGATGTTCGTGATGCCTGTCAATGTTTTCCCAGCAATCAGCTGCTCGAGCTCCCCACGCTCCAAGAGGGCCGCAGGCGCCCCCAAACCCACCAAGGCGCGGCCCAAGAGACAACGAAGGCGATCCGAAGCCGGCTGAAGGGGGCACGCCAAAGGCCCGAGAGACGCCCAGGACAATCCAAGACAGCCTCAAGACGACCTCAAAAGGGGCCCAAGAGAGGACACAGGAGCTGGCAATGCGAGCCTTTCCCCCCCGAAGGCGCCCCCGGGAAGACGCGGGAAGCCTCGAGGAAGCCCCAAGAGGCCCCCGAAGAGGCTCCACAACTGGCTCCAAGAAGCCCTCCCGAAAGGCGGCCCATCATCATCATCGCCATCGTCGTCAACTTCATCATATCCATCATATCCATCATCATCGTCATGTTTATCAGGTTGGGCGTCCGTCGCGAGTGCGGTCTCCGGCGCCCCCTCGAACGATAGCGGCCGACCATGCTGGACTGGCGCGGCGACGGACTTGCCGCAGGCAGCCGGATACCCGCTGCTTCGCGCGCAAGCTTGCTCTTGCCGAGGCCCCACCAGCCCAGCGGCTCCACGGAGGAGGAGCCGCGGAACCGCTTCTGCGCAGCCTGCGTGACCGCGCGGCCCCGCAAGAGGTTCTTCTTCTCCTGCGGCAACGCCGAGGCCGCGCGCGGAATGCCAACAACTCACAATGCAAACGGACTTGTACTCGGAACGGAAGGATTGAACCAGCAAGTCGCCGAAGACTGAAAATCCCACTTCCTGCTGCTGCTGCTGCTGCTGCTCCTCCTTCTCCTCCTCCTCCTCCTCCTCCTCCTCCTCCTCCTCCTCCTCCTCCCCCTCCTCCCCCTCCTTCCCCATCCTCCTCCTCCTCCTCCTCCTTCTTCATCTTCTTGTTCTTCTCCTCCTGCTCCTCCTCCTCCGCCTCCTCCTTCCCCTCCTCCTCCTCCTCCCTCCTCCTCCCCTCCCCCTCCTCCCACCCCCTCCTTCTGCTCCTCGTGCTCCTCCTGCTCCCGTCCTGCTCCGCCAGCTCCTCCTCCTCCTCCTCTTCCTTCTCTTTCATCTTCTTCCTTTCTTCTTCTTCCTCCTCCTCCTCCTCCTCCTCTCCTCCTGTTCCTCCTCCTCCTCCTCCCCATCGTCCTCGTCGTCCTCCTCCTCCTCCCTCCTCTCCTCTCCTCCTCCCCCGCCTCATCCTCCCCCCTCCGCCTCCCCCTCCTCCTCCTCCCCCCCTCCCCTCCTCCCCCTCACCCCCTGCTCCTCCTCATTCTCCTCCTTCTCTTCTTCTCCTTTCCTCCTTCTCCTCTCCTCTTCCTCCTCCTCCTCCCCCCCCCCCCCCGCTCCTCCTCCTCCTCCTCCTCCTCCTCCGCCTCCTCCTCCTCCCCCTCCCCCTCCTCCTTCCTTTCCCCCCGCCCCGCCCGCTCGCCCATCCAGAGCGCCGTCCTCAGTGCTGAGCTTGCGGAACGTGAAGAATGCACCCGACTGTTTCTCGATGTCGGCGGCGTCCTCCGGCGCCCAGCAAGAGGGCTGCAAACGCGTGAAAGCCCCCTCCCACCAGCCCCCACTGAACCTGCGAAGCGCGCAGGGTCGAGCATCGGGGATAGACCGCATCGGACAGAGCATGCAATATCTTCAATCGACGATAGACGATAGTGGGTGGAGGATGAAGAGTCGAATGTCGAAGACCGAGGATCGCGTACAACGGGCCGCAAATCCACGTCTCTACAGACCATTGTTCTTCATCTGTCTGTCTCTGTCCATTCCTCTGCCTCCTCCTCCTCCTCCTTCTTCCCCTTCTCCTCCTGCTCCCCCTCCTCCTCCTGCTCCTCCTCCTCCTCCACCACCTCCCCCTCATTCCGCGCTCTTCCTCTCATTCTCAATCGTCCTCCTCCCCTCCCCTCCTCCCCCTTTCCCCTCCTCCTCCCCCCCCTCCTCCTCCTCTTCCTCCTCCTCCTCCTCCTCTTCGCCCCCGTCCCCCTCCTCCTCCTCCTCTTCCTCCTCCCCCTCCCCCTCCTCCTCCTCCACCCGCTCCGCCGCCACCTCCTCCACCTCGTTCTTCTTCTTCTTCTTCTCCTCCTCCTCCTCCTCGCCTCCTCCTCCTCCTTCTGCTCCTGCTCCTGCTCCTGCTCCTCCTCCTCCTCCTCCTCCTTCTCCTCTTCCACCTCCTCCTCCTCCTCCTCTTCGCTCTCGTCGTCCTCGTCCTCGTCCTCGTCCTCCTCCTGTTATTCCTCCTCGTCGTCATCCTTCCTCCTCCTCGTCCTCCTCCTCCTCCTGATATTCCTCCTCCTCCTCCTCCTCCTCCTCCTCGGACTCAGACGCGAGCTCGGGCTTCGGCATGAGCTCAGACTCGGTCGAACTCGGGCTCGGGCTCGGACTCCGGCTTGAACTCGTGCTCGGGCTCGGCTCCGGCATGAGCTCAGACTCGGTCGAACCGGACTCGCCCTCATCATGCGGCGTCAGCGGGTGCTCGAACCCTCCTGGCACAGCGCCCCCACGCAGGAGATGCAACTCATGCAGCCACTCATCGTCAAGCTCCGCCCGAGCCGCCGCAGCCGCCTCATCATCATCGCCCTCATCGTCAGCATCGAGATCCAGACAACAGGGCTCATCAGCTTCGTTGTCCGCCATCGGCCACCGCGGCCGCCTTTGCCGGATCCCTGTCCACCTATTCCCTGTCCACGCAATTCTCCCGACGGGGCTATCCTCGTCTGACAGCGCGAGCATCCGCAGCCAGCATCGCTGTCCGCGCTACGCCCGAGCACGCCAACGAGCAAGGCGGCCGAGCGGCAAGGGCGCGCCGGGGCTCAATCCCAGGCAGGAGCAACAGAGCAGGAGCAGGGGCACCATAAGTACCAGCAACAGCACTGCCTGAAGCACGCCGTAATACGCGCACCCCTTTGCAAACCAGTCCTGGTTCGCACGGACAACCATCCATCGCGACACAAAATGAACACAAGCGCGTCGAGCACCAGCCATCACTCAATCACTAAACTTTTGGATCCCGTCGGGGCCATCACTCGAAAGAAAGGGCGAGAGTACCAGAGGTCATCCGACGCCTCCATCTTTTGCTGTAGTACCGCAATCTCTACCGGCGCGCCGCCCTGCTCTAAACCCACCCCTTCTTCCGACACAGCCCCCCGGGCCCCTCGCCCTCCATGGCCTCCAGACTCCTCCTGCTCCTCCTTCTCCTTCTTCTTCTTCTTCTCCTCCTGCTCCTCCTCCTCCTCCTGCTCCTCCTCCTCGTCATGTTCTTGTTCTTCTTGTTATAATTTGTCTTATTATTCTTCTCCCTTTGCATATTGTTCTTTTTCTTATTATCCTCCTCCTCCTCCTCCTTCTTGTCCTTCTTCTTCTCCTCGTCCTCCTCCCGCCCCTCCTCCTCCTCCAGCTCCTCCTTCCTCCTGCTCCTCCCCTCCTCCTCCTTTCCGCTCCCACTCCTCCATCCGTCCTCCCCTCCTCCCCCTCCTCCTCCTGCTCCTTCCTCCTGCCTCACTCCTCCTCCTTCGGGTTCTTCCTCCTCCTCCTCTTCCTCCTCCTCACTCCTCTTCCTCCTCCTCCGCACTCCCACCTCCCCTCCTCTCCTCCTCCTCCTCTTTCCTCCTCCTCCTCCGCCTCTTCCTTCTCCTCCTTCTCCTTCTCCCCCTCCTCCTCCTCCTCCACCTCTCCTCTCTCCTCCTCCTTCCTCCTCCTCCTCCTCCTGCTCCTCCTCGTCCCCCTCCTCCACGTCCCCCTCCTCCTCCTCCTCCTCCTCCTCCTCGCTCGGACCTCCTCCTCCTCCTCCTCCTCCTCTTGCTGCCTTCCCCCCCCTCCTCCTCCTCCTCGCCCTCCTCCTCCCTCCTCCTCCTCCCCTCTTCCTCCTACTCCTCTCTCCCCCAGCGAATCCCGCCCTCCCTTCCGCCCGCCCTCCCAACCCACCCCCCTCCCTCCCTCCTTCCCCCCATCCCCCGCTCCCTCCCTCCTCCTCCCTCCCTCCATCCCTCCCTCCCCCTCCTCCTTCTTCTCGTCCTCCCCCTCCTCCCTCCTCCTCTTCTCCTCCTTCTCCTCCTCCTCCTCGTTTTTTTTCCCTTTTTTTCCTCCCCTTCCTCCTCCTCCTCCCCTCCTCCTCCCAAATTGCGCAATATGCAAAGCTCTCCCATCCTCCCCTGATGGCGTCCCGAAGATGGCGACCCCCCCCCTCCCCCCCGCGTAGGCGCCGGTCTCATTTCTGCTCCCGAATCGTTCCGAATCGTGCTCCCGCTGCAGCGTGGGCCTCATTTTCGGATCGGTGTTTGGCCTCCGTCGTTCAGGATGCGTTCTCGCCCCAGCGCGGGCCTCTTTCTCGCGCGCCCATCCGCCCGCCACCACCGCGCCGCACCACCACCACCACCACCGACCACCGACCATCCAACCAGCACCAGCACCAGCACCAGCACCAGCACCAGCACCAGCACCAGCACCAGCACCAGCACCAGCACCAGCACCACACCACCACCACGACCACAACCACGCACACACGCACGCACGCACGCACGCACGCGCACCACCACCCACTACGCACGCGCGCGCGGAGCCACAGGTCCGCTACGACACGCGTCCGCGGATAGAGAAAATCAGCGCCATGGTAAGGGATGGGAGGGAGGGGTAGGACGTCAGACATGACGCGAGCGCACCTAGCTTGTCCTCCTCCCCCTCCTCCTCCTCCTCCTCCTCCCCTCCTCCTCCTCCTCCTCCTCCTCCTGCTCCTGCTCCTGCTCCTGCTCCTCCTTCTCCTCCTCCTCCCCCTCCTCCTCCTCCTCCTGCTCCTCCTCCTTCTCCTCCTCCTTCTCCTCCCCGTGATCAGCACCATTATCATCGTCATCGCCGTCGTCCTCGTCGACATCGTGACCGGCGCAGCCGCGCATGCCGCGCAGAGAAGGGCATTCTCCTGTACCGCCACCTTGAGGCGGCAGCCCGTGCCCGCGCGCCTGAGGGACAGCTGAACCTCAGCAGCAGATGTGACAGAGGAGAAGCCCGAAGAGAAAACCCATGCGACAAAAATTGCATGGACGAACTCCCGAAGCCCGAGCCATGGGTCGAATAGGTAAGAGGAGGCGGAGGGATGTCGCAGGAAGCAAGAAGATCCCCCCCTTTCCCCTCCTCCTCCCCCCCCCCCCTCCTCCTCCTCATCATCATCCTTGTCCTCCTCGTCCTCCTCCTCCTCCTCCTCCACCTCCGCCTCCTGATCACCCTCCTTCTCCCTCTCCTCCTCCTCGCCCTCGTCCTCCTCCTCCTCCTCCTCCTCCAATTTGTCCTCCTCGTCGTCCTCCTCCTGCCTCCCGAGCTCCTATCTCCTGCCCTCCTCCTCCTCCTCCTCCTCCTCAATCCTCAATCATCATCCTCAATCCCTCCTCCTCCTCCTGCCCCTCCCCTCCTCCTTCCCCCCGCCCCCATCCCTCCCCCTCCTCCGTCTCCCTCCTCCTCCTCCCATCCTCCTCACTCCTCTCTTCCTCCTCCTTTTCCTCTCCTCTTTCCCTCGTCCCCCTCTTCTCTCTCTTCCTTCTTCTTATCCTCCTCCTCCTCCTTCTCCTCATCCTCCTCTTCCTCCTCCTCCTTCTCCTCTCCTCCCCCTCCTCCTCCTCCTCGTCCTCGTCCCATCCTCGTCCTCGTCCTCCTTGTCCTCCTGTCGCCCTCTCAACCCCCCCCCACTCGTCGTCTCCCCCACTCCTTCTTCTTATTCTTCCTCCTTCTTTTTCTTCTTCTTCTTCTTCTTCTTAGTATTAGTACGCCTCTTCTTTTCCTTCCACCTCATCCTCCTCCTCTTCCCCCTCCTCCTCCTGATCCTCCACCTCCTCATCCTCCTCCTCCTCCTCCTCCTCCTCCTCCCCCCAGTCCAACAGCCCGACAGGGCCCGAAATCCCCGAGCGAATTCTCCAAGATGCACGGGCGGCCCCCAGAGGGTCGATAGAACCCGCAATATTTCCCAAGGAGCCTCCAGGACATTCCCAGGAGGGCCCGAAAGAGGCAGAAATTCAGCACCTCCCCCCGAATGTTTTGAAGACTTGGGAATTCTCGCCCTTCTGGCTCCCCGCGGCACCAAGACGTGCCAAGAGGCTGCCAGAATCGCCCAAGATCGGCCCACGGCCCTCCAAGAGGGCCCCAAAGCGGCGCAAGAGGGCCCCAAGACGGCCCAAGACGACTGCTACACAACCCAGAAAGCCCCCAAGACGGCTCGAAGAGAGTGTTCGAACGAAGTCCCGAACAGACAATTCGAGCCGTCGCCCCCGACGGGGCCCCCAGGAGGCCCCAGGAAGCTCCTCGAGAAGCCCGAAGAGGCACCCAAGAGGCGCCCAAGAAGCCCGTGCAAAAGCCCCCGAGAGCTTCCGAAGAGGCCCCCAAGTGGCGATTAAGAGCCCTCCAAGCCGCCCCCCAGAACCCCAGCGAGAGCGCTCCGGAGGGCCCCAAGAAGCATACCTCAGGACTCCGACCTACGTCGCCTTCGTCGCCGCCGCCGCCGCCGCCGCCGTCGTCGTCGTCGTCGCGGTCGTTCCCCTTCAGGGTCGGCGGCGCCAGCCGCATGGCCTTCGCAGCAATGATCCAGGAGAAGCGCATCGCAAGAGGAGACGACGGACAGGACAGGAGCACGACTACCAACGGTACCTCGACCACGAGATGGCGACGAACCGACCGACGCGCGAACGAACCACCGAGGCGCCCGCGTCGCGGAAAACCTCGAACATCATGCCCTTCATCAGCTCCTCCGCGGCGAACGCGTCCACGAGGTGGTCGACGCCGCCCCCGAGGCCGCTCAGAAGGAATCCGCGGCCGGGGGAAGCAATAAGATCTATGAAGAAGTACAAGTGGCATTGGGCGCATGAGCGAGCAGAAGGACGCGGGGCGGGGCAAGAGGAAGAGGTAGGAGGTGCGAGGAGGGCGGGCTGAGCGGGAGGAGGCAAGAGAAAGTAGAGGGAAGTGCAGAAAAACACTCGGGACCAGGGGCAGGGTGCAAGGGGGCAGGGGCATAGAGAGACAGCCGCGATTGCAGCGGGGGCAGGGGCCAGGGGACATGGGGCAAG
>CAUYUJ010016372.1:57259-149759 GCA_963575745.1 Prorocentrum cordatum
TGGATCGGAGTACTTTTGTATAGTTGTCGCTCCCTCATTTCCCCTCCTCTTTCCCCTGGTCCTCCTGCTCTTCCCACTACTTCTACTCCACTCCCTGCTCGCTCTGTTCGTCCAAGTCTTCCTCTTTCCTCATCAAGTGGAGGAGGAACGAGCTCTACGTGCTTAAGCCATACAAGATATGATCCAGCACTGGGAGTCGGAGCAGGAGAGGGAGGAGGAACAAGTTCTTGCCTCTGGGATGATGTTATCGCTAGCGCCCCTTATGCTGCCCCCCACCCAGCGAGAACGGAGAGAGGAGGGATGGGGAATCATGGAGAGGCACAGAGGTACGAGAGGGTATGGGGCGGGTGGAGGAGTAGGAGGGGACGACAGGAGAAGGGAAATAGCGACAGGAGGAAGGTGAATCATCGCTCAGGGCCGCACTCCGAACAGGTCCCTCACGGGGACGACGGCTGCGCCCCCTGGGGCGTAGAGCTGATGCACGACCGCGTCGGCATCGTTAACGGGCACGCCCATCTGTGCAAACCTGAGAGGGGACTCGACGCACATCCAGGAGCAGGAGCAGCGGCAGTGGCACCAGCAGCTTGAACAACACCATGCTCGCGCGATGGCATCAACATTTCACCCTGCGTCCTCCTCCCTTCTCCCCTCCCCCCCCACTCGCTCGACCCTCCTCCCTCTATCATCCTCGCTCTCCTCCCCAGGTGGCCAACGCTTCTAAGCGGCAATAATGGTTGTGTAATGTTTACGTTTCTACTCGCCCCGATGTTCTCTCGCCGTCTTTTCTTATGTGGGAGCAAGGTGGGAACGAACTGCTGCTACGCACGTCTCTGCGACGCGACATTATGTTAAGGACCCGTGTTCGGCAATGACAGAATCCTGGGCGCATGTGACTGGGCTTGTCAAATATCGCTGCTCTCACCACCTGCCTGGGACACGCTATGCCACTGACGCGTCAGTCCCATGGGCTGTGACGACTCCTGTCCAGGGAGGCGGTGGTTAGGAAACTTGCCATGGCCATGTGTGAGTTACACGCCTTCCCCACCCACATGTGTAGTTGTCATCGTGCCTGGCACGCTGGCGTCACCAACAGCCATGCCTTAGGAGAAGGTGTGCTGCTTGTTTGTTCACCTAGTGATCTGCTGGCATGGGTCTTTGCGGGGTCCAAACGAAGTGTGACGGCCTCTATGATGCTGCTGCCCACGCCTCGTTCCACAATATCTGGCATTGCCTGCGCCTCCAACTCGTACGGCAAGACCCGGTGCCGCAGGACGTCATTGCACATGTTGGCCCGATTCGTAAGGATTCGTGCTTTTCTTGCGACACCTACTATTCACACATCTCGGGTCACGGGAAGTCAAATGACATTGTGGTCCACTGGCCGTACCGTCTCGATTGAAAGCGCGTTGGTTATCGACGACTCGTGCATTCGGCATGCAATGACGGCGCGTGCATTCGACATCGAAGTACGGAATTGTACAACGCGAACTGGTCCTTTATTGTACTTTGAAGGGGGTGCGCTTGCCTGTGAGACGCGCTCCCAGATCAGCTCCAAAAACAATTCCAATCGTGGGGTTTTGCATCGCGACTGGCTGGGTGATGCGCCTGGCTGGGCAAAACATGATTTGCAACGCACATGCAGACTTTTTCCAACCGTCAGATTTGCTCTAACATGGGTGCACGCTTCTTCTTTATGTCTGGCAACCACCTCGTTCAAGCACAACGCGAGGAAGGCCTCTACGGTGGAGGTTTTAGATAAGGATGCCTTCGATAAGGAACCCAGGGTCTCGC
Organism: Prorocentrum cordatum; assembly: GCA_963575745.1. NCBI lineage: Eukaryota > Dinophyceae > Prorocentrales > Prorocentraceae > Prorocentrum > Prorocentrum cordatum. The sequence goes on from CAUYUJ010016372.1 coordinate 59,051, forward strand.
GACCGATGAGCGGCCAAACGTGGGCAACCCACCTCGCCTGGAAATAATAAGGAATGCGCCAAGGTCTGGGCCCCAGGAAGACGTTCCTTAGCCAATGCCGCCGCCGTATCCAAACTCATCAGTCCTTGCTGAAGCCTTGCCTCTCGGTTGATGAGCTCTCCCTCTCTACTCGTAACCGCATCGCCGATGATGGAACAAACGCCGCTGCAGCATTTCAGCCTCAGGATGTGGCAGGCGTCGATCGATACGCCTCTTCCTCTCTCTCTCTCTCTCGGCCTCTCAGTTCTCCGAACGCGGCCATCCACAAGGCGTCCTCCTCCTCCGTCCTCCTCCTCCTCCATTTCCTCCTCCTCCTCCATGTCCTTTTCCATGTCCTCCTGCATGTCCTCCTCCTCCTCCTCCTCCTCCTCCTCCTTGTCTTCGTGTTCGTCATCTTTCTGCTCGCCGCCGCCCAACCTCGACGGTGTCCTCCTCTCGCTCTCCTCATGTCCTTCTTTCTGGTGTGCCTCCTGAACCTCCTCGCACGTGGCCGATGAACCTCATCGTCGTCGTCGTCCTCCTCCTCCTCCTCCAGCTGCCCCCCTCCTCGTACATCCTCCCCCTCCTCTTCCTATTCTTCTGCTCCGCCCCACGCCCCGCCTCTCACAACTTCCATCCACCTCCCGGTCCCCCTCCCCCCTGGGGAAACAAAAGGTACCGATGCCGCTACTTCCCGACCCTCTCCTGGGGAGCACTCAGACCAGAACCTCGAGGAGAATCCGGCCGTGGTGATGAGGGCTCTCCGAGGCGAGCAGCGGCATCGTCCTCTTTTCCTCCTCCGAGCCCCCTCTCCCGATGCCCCCCCGTCCTGGACTGCGCCGCGGGCGCATCTTTGAGGCCTCGGGCCCCGTTGTTTCAGGAGGGAAAGAAACACACAGACACAATTAATCGTCGACTCCAAGGATAATATGCAAAAATATGGGAAGTGGGGGGGAAGACAAAAACCAACAAAAATATAAGAAAATATGGGGAATATTTTTATTTGTGTGTATTTATTTGTGTGTCCTGGGGTCCCTCGGGGATCTTCTGACCCGGGTCAATCCAGACCCGGGTCAGCAGGAAACCAAAAACTGCAATGCAGGAAAAAAAAACTGCAACGCAGGTCTTCGCAAACCAGGGTCAGCCAATATGTGCGGCCGCCTCGCGGCCACGAGCGGCTCCCAAACCCGGGTCAGCCAGAGGAGGTCTTCGCAGGATCCTGCAGGATCTGGCGCCCTGGCTGACCCCCGTTTGCATTGACCCCCGTCTCAAGGCTCCCGAGTCCCTTCATTGTTGCCTGCTCCGGCGCACGGCGCTGCTTGGTCGTGCGCGCCGCCTCCGCCGGCCCAGACGTCGCCCAGGGCCTCCCACGCGCGCCTCCCGCCCCCGTGTGGCCCCCCGATGCTGCCTGCGTGCTGGGAGCCAGGCGGGCACTGCACGGCCGATCGAGATCTGATTCGGCACCCGCCTCGGCGAGCAGGAAGGGGTCAGCCAAGCGGGACGGGATGGGTGGGAGGGGGCGCGCGGGACGTCCTCCCCCTTTCCTTCTTCAACCTCGATCGCTTCCTCTCCGCTCCGCTGGCCGCGACGCCCCGCCCCCTTCTCACTGATCCCATTCGCCCCTGCGCTCCCCGACGACCACTTCGAGACGGTGCTCTTGCCCATGCCGATGCTGCCAGTGAGGCCAGCGACCTCAGACTGCCGAACACAAGGCTCCGGTCTGGAGGCACAGGACAGCCGCCTTTCTTTCGATGCCACCGTCGCGAAGCGCCCCAGCGATGTGGTGAGGTGCCCTTCAGTCACGTTGGCCAGAAGTTGGGGCGGGGGGCGGGGGGGCAGCTGCCAGGCCGTAGGAGGCCAAAGTGCTGCCCACGCAAGTCAACTCATAAGGCAGATCCCGCCGGGGACCAGCGACAACGGTTCGAGGCGCAAAGAGCCGCGGCGAGGAGATCAACACAGACCCATACCGCGAGTTGGCGCGATTGCGCTGCGCTCCATTTTTCCGCGACCCGCTGTTTAGCCAGAGCGGGCTATCCCGCACTGTGGGCCCACTTGCCTTTCACAACGGCTGTGAAAGAGGTGTACGCCTGGGCCCTTCTGGGCCACCATCGGCGCCAAACGCACAGGACACGAAACGCCCTCGCTCCTTTGCCAACGCAAGCTCGCCTGAAGACACAAAGTATGAAGCTTATGCACTGGCGCGGGCCCCAAATAATTGCTCTGTGCTGTCGGCGAATTGCATGCGTTGTATGGCGTGCGATCTACGGGACCCTGTAGGTGTGGAACCCTACCGCTTGCGACCCAATCACGTGGAACTGCATGCGTAAGACGTTACTCCGCTGGTTCTGACATGAGCTCACGAAGATGGCGACGGGTGCGCAGTTGCTAACGACCACAGAGGAGAAGTATACCATAATCCGAACAAGACAATACGATGCCGGACCTCCGATGAGCTCACGGGAGTGGCGACAGATGCACAGTTGGCAACGCCCAAGGAAATTATGACTAATTGACCCGCGTGGGACGTCGCCCCGCTGCACCTCCCAAGACCTCACACGAACGTGGGGGCAACTGCGCAGCTGGCAACACACAGGGATGGCCAGGCGTTCACGGAAGACACACCAGGCCCCCCATTGGCAGAAGCTGGAAAGGGCGAGGCCACTCCGCGCAAAGACGTCACTCCACTGGACCTCTCAAGAGCTGAGGAAAGTGAGGCAGCTGAGCTGAGCCCAGGAGGAGGGGTCCCGCTGGAGTCCGCGCAAAATATTGCTCCTGGACCCCCCCAACAAGCTCACGAAAGTGGCGACAAGTGCGCGGTTGGCAGCGCCCAGGGAGATGAGGTTCGGTTTCGATCTTGGCAATGCCGCGCGCCGCTGAACACCCCTATAAGCTTACGAACGTGGCGGCATGTGCACACCTGGCTGTATAAGACCGCACTCCGCTGTACCCCCCACAGACTCATGAACGTGGCGACAGGTGCGGAGTTGGCAGCACCCATGGAGGCAAAGTCCGGTTTCGATCTAGGCAAGGCGCACTCGGCTGAACCCCGAAAGGCTAACGAAAGTTGCGACAGCTGCGCCGTTGACAGCACCGAGCTAGGAGGCAGGATGGGAGGGGTTGAAAGGCCGGATGAGGAAATAGGACGATCGAGGAGGGAACAACAACGCTCGATCCAACACGAGAGTCCAACACAGTAGAAAAATCATGACGCCGAGCACCGTGAGGTCCGATCTCGCAAACGAAATTCGTTAGGGGCTGTAACACCGAACGCCCCAAGCCGAGGGCTAAATCGCTACAAGCTACAGTACATATGACCTATTTGGCAGCGTGGGGTCCACACATTGAGTTCTTGCACTTTGAACATTCAGTTTATGTGGCCCGCTCTATGCGGTACATCCTAAGAATTGAAACCGACGCAATGTGCAATATGTGGCGCGACCCGTGTGGTGTAAAATACGTATATTTATACACATGTATACCAGTTCTATATCATAGAACGTGCACGGCGATCACAATTCTGTGGTACAGGCTGTACGGTGCATGTTCTGTGGTGGAACCTACGTGGTGCATGCTAGGTGGTGTATGCTACGTGGTGCAAGCCGTGTGGTGCAATACATGTGATGCACTGGATTGGGTGCGCGCAACGTGGTGCAATCTAGGCGATACATTCTCTGTGGTAGAAGCCATGCCATGTGGTCTAGTTGGTGAAGGCTAATTGGTGCAAAAATGTGATGCAAATTATGTGGCGCATTTAATAATGCACATCTTGAAATCTACTTCAATACTCGCGCAACGATCCCATCATCCCACCGGCTACTTGCTTTGCGAAACCCATGCGGCCGCCATTGCGGTGACTGCTTGGCGCTGGTTGGCGCGTCTCTGCGGCAGCGCTGGCTCGCGCAAGCTCGCGCGCAGAGCGGCCAACTGGTTTGGCACAGTTGATGCGGCCGCGATGGCGCTTGCCCATGGGAACTTCCCAGCGCGTCTCAGAGGCCGCGCATCGGTGACTCGGGCGGGCGCGATATCATGATGACGTCGGCGCCGGCGGCAACGGTGCTGATATTAGCGATGGTGGTGGCGATGGTGACATAACGGCGGCAATGCCAATGACGGCGCCAATGTTTTTGACGACGATGACGATGATGATGATGTCCATGTGTTGGTGATGCAAGCGGTTCATGGATTATGGCGGCAATGGCGGCGATTGACGATGATAAAAACGGCGGTGCTGCGATGGCGCCGGTGGGGGTGATGGTGAGAAGGTGCGCGTGCACAGAATTCTAAGATACCTGGCAAACGCTTCGTTGAACAACTCTTGTTTTTCACACGTTTCGACAAGCTCTATCTTGAAGCACGTACACAACAGATTTTGGACGGATTTCGACACGCGCGCGTGGCGCCGCGCGCGTGTGGTCCACAAGGTATTATACGATACGGGTTCGTGCACTGGGCGCAGGCTAGATCAACGCAGATGTAGTGCCGTGAGATGTCAATGCTGGTTCTGGTCCAGATCGCTGCTAAAGTCATGTAATCGTTCCCTATGGTTTCTGCAAGTGCCACGCGGGCAGGACATCTCTAATACTTGCGATGAACAAAGAAATAACGTATTGAGGGTATTCGTATGTTGTAATGCTTGCAGAAGTCGTGTACGTGGTATGCTTGCGACATGTGCATGCGCGTGTGGACTTTGTGCCACTTTTGGCACGGGATGGTTGAAGCATTATCCTTTGAGATAAGCGAGTGCACGCGCACATTGTTCTGTGGCAGGGATGATGGGGGGTGTCAACGGCCAATCTGCCGGGGAAAAGTACGCATTCATAAAGGAAGATGATAGGTGTCCCAGGGGGGTCCGTTCACTCAGGGGGAGAGGGCGGTGGAGTCCACGCTTGATTTGCCAGGGGAGAAGGAGGAAGAGGAGGAGGAGGAGGAGGAGGAGGAGGAGGAGGAGGAGGAGGAGGAGGAGGAGGAGGAGGAGGAGGAGTGGTGGTGGGACGCAGGCATGGCGAAGAGTTCGCGAGCTCTCGTCGTAGTGCCGCGCTCCCCGCCTATGCTTCCCGCTCTGTGGAGTCCATCGTTCCTTTGGAAGGAGAAGCTGCGTCGCGCAGGGCCCCGCGCGCGGGACGCCCACGAGACGCCCAGGAAAGCCCACCGAACGAGGCCTCGCTCGGCCCGCCGGCCCGCCGCGCGAGGCGCCCAGGGAGCGCCCGCGGGCGCCAGCCCTGCGAGGTCCCGGCGAGCCCATCCGCACGTGGCACCCACGAGGCGCCAACAGGCGCCCGCGCGAGATCCCCTGAGATCCGGTGCTCCAAAAAAGTTGGAGCGGGCGGTTTCTGCTAGTTTTCGGCCTCTGGGGGCCCTCGCCGGGCCTCGGGAGCGCCAAAAAACGACCCAGGACGGAAAACCGGTCCCAGGGAGGTGGTCCAGACCTCCTGGGTCCGCGCTCCAAAAAAATTGGAGCAGCCGGATGTCTGGGTCCCGACCCACCGTGCCACGCGAGGCGCTGCAGAGGCGCCCAGGGGCGCCACGCAGGTAAGACGCCCGACACACCCACCCACGCGAGGCCTCCAGGAAGCGTCCGCGTGCGCCCACTGGGCAAGAGCCCGACCCGCGCATCTGTTTTCTGCGAAAGCAAAGTAAGACCCTCGTAGTGCAAGCGCTGCTTGGGGGGCTAAGCGCACGCAGTGTTTGGAGGAAAACTGACAGCGCACTGGCCACTTGCCTCACAGGACTGGTGGCGAAAGAGTGCGTGTAGCCTTCTGTCCTGGCCGTGCGGAAGGCCGCGGTGTTGACGGCAGTCTAGCTCAACAAGTCACTCCGGGGCCTGGGAGAAGTATGGGCAACAACCCGCATTCGATTCGACAAGTGTTGCATTCTCGGCGCGGACAAGAACCATACGATGTCTGGTAAAAGAGCACTTCAATCTGACGCAATATGTCTTGCCCACGTCGGCGTGAGGCCACTTGTCAGAAAGCGATTGGCACCGGAATCTACCATTCAACCTTGCCATGTAACATAAACACTCCAAGAACTGAAGGCGATGGCGCGTAACGACGGCACCATTCAAACTGTGTGGATCTATCACAATCCGGCTCGCAAAGAACAGACGAAGCAACGCACAAAGCCGCGCTAAGCCCTCAACCTAGACCAGCGCGCGGATCGTCGCCAGGTTGGGAAAACCGATCACGGGCACTTGGCAAACACGTTGCTTCCCCTCACCCCTCTCCCCCACGTCCCTCCTGCAGTGGCTCCTGCTGATTTTTTTCCCAGACGTCGAATCCTGTGAGGCCCGAATTGCTTCAGGAGGGTCCCTTTCTGGGCCGCAGAATGCGACAAGTGTGCCGCCCGCGCGCCGTGCCAAGCTGCGCCCCCGTGCCGAGACCCAGGCTCCAGAAGGCGAAGGCCGTGCCGTGCAGTGCCGGGCCCGCGTGCGGTGCGGGCCTCAGCTCTAGAACGCGAGGTTCGCGCCGCCGCGTGCCGCGTGCCGTGCCCAAGTTTTTTTCCATGTGAGAACGTGCCGTGCCGTGCCCGCGTGCAGTGCCGCGCCTAGGTTCTGGAATGCGAGAACGGTGCCGGTACGGTGCGGTGCGAGAGCGGTGCGGTGCCGTGCCCGCGTCCGGCGCGCCGCAGGCATGGGAACACACACGCATCGTGCCGCGCGTGCCTGGGTTGCAAGAGCGGGCAACGTGCTGTGCCGTGCAGATCCCGCGTGCCGCGCCGTGACTCTGGAATGTGAAGAATGTGCCGTCCCGTGCCTTGCCAGCGTGCCGCGCCGCGCCTGATTTCTAGATTCTAGGCTGCAGAAAATGTGGCGTGCTGTGCTGATGCTCTAGAATTCGACAGTCGTGCCATGCCGTGCAATCCCCACGCGCTGTGCCGTGCCGTGCTTGGGTTCTTGTGGCAATGGCCACCGATACCGAGCACGTCCCCTTTGTCGTCGACTCAACACGTGTGTTCTCGTGCAACGTTGCTGCTTAAGGTCTCCGTGCACAGATCTCTGAAACGCCGTCGGAAAACAGACACCCGACGTCCTCCTCCTCCTCGTCCTCCTCTTTCCCCCCTCCTCCTCCTCCTCCTCCTCCTCCTCCTTCTCCTCCTCCTCCTCCTCCTCCTCCTCCTCCTCCTCCTCCTCCTCCTCCTCCTCCTCCTCCTCGTCCTCCTCTTTCCCCCCTCCTCCTCCTCCTCCTCCTCCTCCTCCTCCTCCTCCTCCTCCTCCTCGTCTGCCGCTGCCGCCGAGCTGGCGGCCACGGTTTGCCCAGGGCGGCGTCCCTGGCGGCGCGGGCGTTCGGGCGGCTGCTCCATGGCGCGGGTGCGCCCCGAGAGGGGGAGGGGGGGGGAGGATGCGACGCTGCCCCCAAAGTGACGAGCCGAAGCTCCTGCCTCCTGCCTCCTCCCTTCTCCTCACCCTTCTTCCTCAACCTCCTCCTCCTCCTCCCTCCTCCCTCCTCCTCCTCCTCCTCCTCCTCCTCCTCCTCCTCTCCTCCCTCGTCCTCGTCTCGTCCTCCTCGTCCTCCTCTTTCCCCCCTCCTCCTCCTCCTCCTCCTCCTCCTTCTCCTCCTCCTCCTCCTCCTCCTCCTCCTCCTCCTTGTCCTCACGGCGTGGTCGACGTCGAGACGGGAAGGGCGTGGTCGAGGACGCGGATGAGCATGACCACGAGGAACGGGGAGCGAGGACGAGGAACGAGGAGCAGGAGGGAGAACGAGGGCGAAGCCTGACGACGGCTGACGAGGGTGGGAACGAGGGCGCTGGGGCGGCGCGAGGCGACTGGATGGACCCGCCAGCACGTGGCGCAACCCTCCTGAAACTTCTACGTGTCCTTATTTGCCCGCGTGCTTCTGGAAGCGAACATATTACTGTAACACTTCCCCCAGGCCGTGCTTGCAATCAAACGTTCTCGCTTGCGAAAAGCCTGACGAAGACCCCAACCTTCTGCAACTGCGAAAACAGCATTGTGGGTACCGCGTTCGGTGGAGCTCCTTATGGGGCCACGAACCGTGTGAGGGGTGTGCCCAATTGGGTGCGGTGGTGCCATGCGATCCCTCCCACTGGAGCCTTAGGCGGACCTCCCTATTGAGCCACGGACGGTGTGAAGGGTGTGCCGAATTGGGCGAGGTGGTGCCATGCGAACCCTCCCTCTGGAGCCTTCGGCGGAACTCCCGATGGGGCCGCGAATCGTGTGTAAGGTGTGCCGAATTGGGCGCGGTGGTGCCATGGGAACCCTCTTATGGGAACATTCGGCGGAACTCCCTATTGGGCCACGAATCTTGTGGAAGGTGTGCCGAAGTGGGCGCAATGATGCCATGCGAGCCCTCCCACTGGAGCCTTCGGCAGACCGGAGCTCCCTATGGGGCCACGAACCGTCTGAGGGGTGTGCCGAATTGGGCGCGGTGGTGCCATGCGAACCCTCCCACTGGATCATTCGGCGGAGCTCCCTATGGGGCCACGAAACGTGAGGGGTGTGCCGAATTAGGTGCGGTGATGACATGCGAACCCTCCCATTGGAACCTTCGGCGGAGCTCCCTATAGGGCCACGAAACATGTGCGGGGTGTGCCGAGATGATGGACTTGTGGAGGACAGAGGCACGGATGGGAGGAGGGAGGAGGCGGGAGCAGAACGCGGGGCGCTGTCTCGTCAAAACGAGGAGCCAACACCACAGGATGGTTGGGGAATCAACTGACCCTGGCTGCTGGGTTCTGGATGTCAGCGCTATAGGGTTCTGATTGTTGCCGATGGGCGGGCTGACACTTTCGAGCCTTGGCCGCACGGTCTCGTTCCTCGTGGGGGTGTCGCCAATTCCTGGCCGTCGCAACATCGGGCCAAATAAACAAAAGGATTTCACACTTGGAGGCATAGGAATCTCAAGCATCAACAATTAAATTTAACCGTGGACGGCGTCCTACCGCATGTCTCATCGTCGATGAGACATGCGGTAAGACGCCATGCGGGTGTTGCTTCAACCATCGATGAGTCATCGATGGCTGAAGCAACACGCATGCTAGCAATCCTAGTGGCGTCATCGCGGTTTGACTCCCTCCTTTCAGAACTGGAGGAGCCGCAACGAAGTCCGAATCAAAGCGTCCCGCTCCCGTTCATGACGTTTAACGTGACCGGCCCACTTGTCAGATGGCTTACGGAATGAAGTGCGCAACGGCGCACTCCGTGCTAACAAGTCCGTGCTTCTCAGCGAGTCTGTGTCTCTCAAACTGCTTCCAGACACGTTTGGCGCGATTAAGACTCCCACCGCAGTATGCGGCGTTTCAAGCATTGGGCTGACAGAATATGCTGCTGAGCAAAAGAAAATACGAATGATCGCCAGAAATTGCAAGCTGCAGGCAAACGCACGACATGTAGGAGGATGTCAGGATGCGTTGCACAAGCAAACTAAATCGTGCCCCAACTGGGTTGATACAATTGGGCGGATGAACTGGCGCATCATTGCGAAAGCTGCGCATTCTGAGTTGTTCAACTAGCGTAGGGGAGAGGGAAAGATCGCATGAGGGGGTGTGTTCGGAGCGCTTGGCGGGGCATGCGGTCGTCAAGCGGTGGCATCGAATTATGTGTAATATCGTTCTTCCGAGAAGCCACCCCGCATCGTATTCTAAAAGCCCACGGGGGCGCGCCAGCACGGCCATCCATGGCTCGGATGGACGGGTAGCGTCGATGCTCGAATCGACAATTTTGGTTACTGGTTGTGACGCTGCCATGCGTCGGGGTAGCGCCTGCTGGGACAATCTGACAAAAGAGAATCTTGATGTTCAGCGCGCCCGTCCCGCGTTCCCCTCCTCCTCCTCCTCGTCCTGCTCCTCCTCCTCCTCCTCCTTCACTCCTTTTCCTTATGTATGAATAATTTTTCCCTGTCGCACACCGAGGCGAATTTTTATGGCAGGCGGAGCGTTTCGCCTGAGACTTCCTCACGAAGTATGACCCTCAAACTTTACATATGACAGAAGGTTCACAGATAAAGGGCGGGTAGTTTTCAACATGTGACTCTCACTGTAGCACCGAGCACAATCGTTTAAAAGATGTACGCAAGTTTCACGGATTGAGCGCGCGCATTCCTTCTAACACACTTGCAAGAGCTACACGGATTGAGGGCGGCGCCTTTTCAAAATGGTGTTCTCGCCTTCGCGCCGAGCACATTCGTCTTCAACATGTGCAAGAATTTCACGGGGTCCCATGATCAGTGTACCAAGACTTGTGTTTAGGAAGGATTCCAGATTTGCAACAGTTGCATTGATTCGCGGTGATGAAGTCCCAGGAACGGCGTTCTGGTACGATTCAGGATCGTCAAGACGCAACACTCAAGTTGATCCGTGGCGTTGGGATCCCGAGAACAATGTTTTGGCATGCTTCAGGATATTCGAACGGTTGTCCTCCAACGAGGCAGTTCCCTCAGTGGAGGTGACCCGCTGTAGGGGCCTATGAAGAGGGAGTTTGGAGGGAGGGTTTATTCCAACATCGTTGATGACTCTTGGGTGTAAGCAGGTCCTCCTCATCCTCCTCCGCTCCCCCTCCTCCTCGTCCTCCTAATTCTCCTCCTAATTCTCCTCCTCGTGCGAGTAAACGATGTGGTCTATCTTGCGCGCCTCTGGGGCAGCTGATGTTTTTTTTCGGCCTCGGCCAGGTAACCGGAGTCTCGATTGCGCTTGGTAGTCTGGGCTGCGCTTGGCAGTCGCGCAGATCTCGGGGCGAGCTTTCGCCACGCCCCTGGGGGAATGAAAGTAGGAGGACGGGGAGGAGGAGGAGTGACAGCACCCTGGGGGCGCCGCGTGTCTCCGAAGCCGCCGCTACATCTAAGAAACGAATGCAGACTGCGAGACAATTGCGGCGCTGGGCATGGGCTGTACTGCATCATCGTGGTGCGCACTTCCAGCGCTGGTATAAGGCTCCGAAGGAGCGGAATGTTATTCGTCATTATTCGGGAACGCAAGAAAAGATGGGATGGGTGTCAACATCAAAGAGGAGGAAAATGGAGCCGAGCAGAGCGCGGGGCGCCAAGAAGACATGGACGGGAGCGAAGCAGAGGGGAGGACGGGGAGGAGATGGATGCCGGTGACGATGAGGAGGAGGAGGCGCGACCAGATCGAAACGAGTGCGCAGAGACGGCGGGCAGCAGAGGGCACGAGCAGGGAAAAGGGGCTAGGGCGCACAACACGACGACATAAAAGAGACAGCCGACGGCGGAGGCCGACTGCCGCATTGCACACGTCAGGGGAGGCGTGCAAGCAAGACAATGGCGGAGCACAGCGGGGCTCCGAGCGGAAGAGCACAGGATTGCCCAAGGCAGTCATGGCGCCAGGGCTGGCCGCAGGGACGTTACCCTGCAGTCAGCCACGGCGCGCCAGCACGAGGCGGAGACGTGGCAGCCCGAAGCGGTGAGCGCAGACGCGAGGGGCCCCCAACGGCATCCCCCAGCCTGCGACCACTACTTCGCACCACCCTTCCCCGCCAGACTGGCAGACGAGCAGCAGCGGCGGTAGCACTCGCACGGAAAAATACTCAGGACTCAGGCCGAGCGCGTCCGACGCCTGGACGACATGTCCGCGAGAGGCTGCATGTCCCAATCGAAGGCGGGGTCGCAGTGCGCCTTGCAGTGGCCACGGCTATCACAGATGGCACACGGAATGAAGCCGTCCGCAATCTCCTCCCAGAGGTCGTCCAGGAAAGCCACGCTGCTGGAACGTACAAAATACCCAAAGCACCGCAGGAGGTGGGCGTCGGCACTCCTGGTACCGATCGGCGACGGAGCGCCCCCATCGCCGCCAGAGGCGGTGGGGACGCCGCTGGCAACAGCCGCGGCAGCACCCTGCTCGTTCTCCTTCACTTCAACCAACATGAGGAGGAGGAGGAGGAGGAGGAGGAGGAGGAGGCCAAGCTCGACTCAGTCCAGCTCGACGTCCGCGAGCGTGTCCACGTAGCCGACGCCGCCGAAGTCCTGCGCGCGGCGCAGCAGCTCTGCGCCGAGCCGCTCCGGGACCACGAGGCGCTTCCCCCTGCTGCGGAACCTTGGATGCTCGTTCTGCGGACCTTCCTGGAGCCACTCGCTCCACTCGTGCGTCGAAGCTGCGTCGAACGTCAGTCGACTTGGGTCGACCCTGAGTCGAACCCGAGTCGAACCTGAGTCGAACCCGAGTCGAACCTGAGTCGAACTGGAGTCGAACTGGGGTCGAACAGATCCCTCAGGTGGGCCCCAGGAAGGTCCCCCAAAACGAGCATCGAACGATGCGCTTCCCCCTGCCGCGGAGCCAGACGCCGAAGTAGAGCCGCGCGTGGAGGAGGTGCGGCTCGGGGGCCCCGCTGGCATCCCACGCGCCGCTGCCGCCGCCGGGCTCCAGCAGGCCGAGCGCGCGCTCCGCGAAGACCCGCCAGGTGGCTAGGAGGGCGAGGAGGCTGCGGCGGTACACGGCGCAGGCGGCGGGGCACCCCTCCGTGGGGGAACTAAAATCTCCTCCTCCTCCTCCTCCTCCTCCTCCTCCTCCTCCTCCTCCTCCTCCTCCTCCTCCTTCCTCCTGCTCCTCCTCCTCCTCCTCCTCCTCCTCCTCCTCCTCCGCTTCCTCCCCCCACTCCTAGCCCTTTCGATCAGGGTCGGCGGCACCGGCCGTCAGGCCTCTCCAATACGGATACCGCCACTCTTGGGTCGGGCCTGTCCCCCTGCAGGGGGATTTCGGACGAAACGTAGAAACTGCCTGAATCAATCTCGAACAACACTCGAACATACTTTGAACAATTGTCCCCAGACTACAATATCTTTTTTGAAAATTCCTCCTGTAGAGGGACAGGCCCGACTTGCCGCTGCTCCGCAGACTTCTCCTGGCGTGCGCCCTGACCAACACCTCGAGGATCATCCGGCCGTGGCGACCAGGAGCTCCCCAGGGCGAGCTGCGGTGCCCGCATCGGCACCTTCTCCCCCAGGACACACAAACAAATACACACACAAATCAAAAGAATCCCCTATATTTTCCCATATTTTCGGGGCTCCTGTCCTCCCCCCCACTTCCCATACTTTCCCATATCTTCTGGGGCATCGAGGATTAATTATGTCCGTGTGCTTCTTTTCCTCCGCCTCTGACCTCGGGAGGCCTCAACGGCGCGGCGGCCTCGTCCAGGGAGCCCAGCAGCACCCGGAGCGCGGCCGCCTCCGCCTCGGGCGGCGTCCGCCGCGCGCCGGCGCCCGCGCGCGCCGCAGCAACCGCGCGGCACGCCTCCAGCAGCGCCTCGATGGTCTCGACGTCGGCGGGGCGGTCGCCGCGGAGGCTCAGGGGGTGCGCGGCGGCCCCGTCCCCGGCGGCGCCGCCGAGGGCCAGCGTCAGGTCCAGCTTGTCGTGGCGGTTCCCCGGCACGGCGAAGCCGTAGTGCGCCAGGAGCATGTCGTTGCCCTCAGCGGCGACGCGCCGAGGGGGGGAAGCGAAGGGGGGCGGGCCTTCTCAGAAGGCGGCGGGGCCTCAGAGACAGCTCAGGAAGCTCCTCGCAAGGCCAGGGGTCTTGCCGAGACTTCTGGGAAGGCCCACCCGTCTGCCTTCCCCCCTGGGCGCGCCGCCGACCTTGTCCCCGTAGTTGAGGAGCAGCTCGTCGCCTGCGGTGATCGCGCGCCGGGTCTTGATCTCAAAGCCAGAGCCCAGGCCCTCGTACTTCCACTTGGCGTTGCCGCCTGCGCCCGCGGCGTGGTTGATCATGTCCGCGAGGGGAATGAGGGCCATGGCTTCGTCCTTCCCGGCGTCGCCGCCGAGGCCGTGCTTGGAGCTCGTGGCCCAGAGCTTGCCCATCTTCATCTGGACGTCGAAGTTGAGCCGCATCCGCGAGAGCGTAAAGGTGCGGCTGAACACGGCGAAGCGGGCCCGCAGGAAGCGCTCCAACGACAGGTCGCCTGCCTCTTGCAGGGCCCGCAGGCGCGCGAACTCGGCGTCCAGCAGCTTCCTTGAAGGGGCCCCAAGGACACACAAATGAATACACACAAAGAACAGGATTCCCCATCTTTCCCAAGATTTTCGGGGTTTTTGTCTTCCCCCCCACTTCCAATAAAATTCCAATATTTTCTGGGGAATCGACGACTCATTGTGTCTGTGTTTTTTTGCCCCCCTCCTGACTCCTGCGCGACAGCACGTAGTCCTCCACGGCAAGGCCCCCGGCACAGGCGTGGACCTCTGGAGGCCTCCCAGATGGGGTCGCAGGATCGAGCCGCATCGCCGATGCATCGGCGATGCTATAGGGGAACAAAAAGTAGCATAAACATAAAAACTCTGAGGTCCGCGCGGATTTCTCGGATCGGCGCTGGGCCCCCCCCGGCGGCGCCTCCGGCGCCGCCCCTAGCGCGCTGCGCGCGCCAGGGAGGGGGGTCCAGCGCCGATTCGAGAAATCCGCGCGGACCTCCGAGTTTTTATGTTTATGCCACTTTTTGTTCCCCTAGCATCGCCGATGCATCGCCGATTCATCGGCGACGCATCGGAGACGTCGGCGATGCGTCGGCGACGTCGTTGTGGAGAAGTTCGAGCTCCAACTCGTTCCGCATCGCCGATGCATCGCCGATGCGGCGCGATCCTCCGACCCCACCTGCTCGGAGCCCACTTGGGAGGCCAGGCGCCTCCGCCTCCGAGAAGTTGAAGGCCAGCCCCGGGAAGCTGGACGGCAGGGAGCCGAGGTACGCGCCGAACTCGCTCTCGGCGAGCGCCCCCTCGTGCAGCAGCCAGGCCGTCAGCAGCAGCCCGTCCAGGTCGCCGAACGGCTCTTCCTCGTGGAGCGCCAGCACCGCCCTGCCGAGGGGCGTGGCCGCCGCGCGGTACACGGTCACCAGCAGCTCCACCGGGACGCTCAGCACGGTGTGGCCCTGCGGCAGGTCGCGCGCGGCGAAGATGCCCCGCTCGCCCGTGGGGAGCTGCCGCACCTCGGCGCCGCTCAGCGCGCAGCCCCTGCAGCCCATCTGGTCCCAGAGCCGCGCCCCGACGTCCGCGCAGCCCTCTGCGGGGCAGGTCTCCGTAGCGTCCTGTGCGGTGGCGCGGGGCTGGCGCCAGAGTGCCGCCGCCACGGCGAGGAGCCTCCGCATCGCTCTTGCCGTGGTCGCGGCCGTCGCTGGCAAGGCGCCGCCCGAGCCGAAGTGGCCTGAAGCCAAAGCTGCAGAACCGCTTCCTCTTGGCCCGTCGCAGCGCGGCAGAGGCAATCCGCGCGCGCGTCCGAGCGACACCAGGGCGCGGGGTCGCGAAATAGAAATAGCCCACATGCAAGAGGGGAGCAAACGAGGAGGAGGCGGCCGCGGGAGAGGGGGGGGGGGGGGCGCGGGGGCGCACTCACGCGGCGGGGCTGCGGTGGGTTCGGGTCCTCCTCCTCCTCCTCCTCCTCCTCCTCCTCTCTCCTCCTCCTGGGGAGGAGGAGGAGGAGGAGGAGGAGGAGGAGGAGGAGGAGGAGGAGGAGGAGGAGGAGGAGGAGGAGGAGGAGGAGGAGGAGGAGGAGGAGGAGGAGGAGGAGGAGGAGGAGGGTCCATCCTGGCAGCGGCTGCGGGTCGGCTTCGCAGCGCACCCCGAGGGGAGGCCGGCCGCCACTCCGCGGGCGTGGCCCAGCAAGACAGGCGGAGGCAGCGGCGGCTGGAAACCAGGTGGCCGGCAGAAGAATCAGGGGGACGTGAGACCTGGGTACAGTGGACTCGGAAATCCCCGACGAGGTCGTCAAAAAAATGACGAGGCCGAGCCTGCATTCTGACGAGGCCTCCCGCTGCAGACATCCCACGAACCTCCTCCTCGTCAGAATCCGAGGCGCGGTCGTCAAAAAACGATGGCGAACCCGAGTCCTGGCAAACCCGGGTCTTACGCTCCCCTGAAAGAAGGGGGGTGGCAGCGGCGCGGAGCCGGCGGCCAGAGGTCGGCCAGTGCTGCAGCAGCTGCGAGGGGCCAAAGGCGGTGGCGGGTGCGGCGGCCCCGAGGCAGGGGCGGCCGGCGGGCGCCAGCCGCGGGGCGCGGCAGAACAACTTGCGCAGGCAAGTGCTTGCCAGCGCGGGTGTCCCGAACGGCGGGCTCTTGCACTCTCTCTGTGCGTTCTGTGCGGTGTGTTCCACCCACCGTGCAACATCCACGCGTGGCATCCTCACGTGCTCGTGCAAACATCCCACCCGCCCGCCAGCAGCTTGTTGGCAAACCTCATGCGGCCGTGTTCGCAGCGAGCGTAAAGGCGCGTGGAACTCAAACGCTCAGACAAATCCGTCGTGCAGGGCACAGCGCGAAATGCTGATGACGATGGTGTCGATGGCGACGACAACGCCGACGACGGTGATGATGATGAGAAGGATGATGCTGAGGATGCTGCTGATGATCTCGATGGTGATGGTGATGATGATGATGATGATGATGATGATGATGATGATGATGATGATGATGATGATGATGCGATTGATGATGACGATGATGATGATGATGATGATGCTGATGATGCTGATGCTGATGATGATGATGGCGATGATGACGATGACCATGATGCTGCTGATGATGATGATGATGATGATGCTGATGCTGATGCTGTTGATGATGATGGTTCCATGATCGTAATCATCATGACGACGATGGGGACGATGCCGTCGACAGCGACGGTAATGTTGATGAATCTGGTGATGATGAACACGACGGTGGCAGCGATGATGCCGGCGATGATGATGACAATGTTGCTGGTGAGAATGATCAGGAAATGCCCGGGCGCAGAAATTTTAAGAGATCCGCGTCATCGACGATGACGGCGGAGGTGACAATGTCGGCGCGGGATAGACGAGCAAGTGCGCGGCCGCAGAAGTCCAGAACTCCTGGCGTAAAGAATCGAACACATCAGAGTTGAACTTATTGGATAAGCAATGATGTTGTAAGAGGTTCGACGTGCGCGCGGAGACGCTCGCGTGGCCTGCATGCTGTTCTTTGACAGAGTTGGCATGTGCGCGATGGCCATCGAACGGTCTCGACACACGCGCGCGTGCGGCTCGCATGCTCTCGTTTGATAGAGCAGCCAAAGAACAAGCGGTCGTGCACAACCGCTGAGCACATAACGAACAAACTGCCCTGAGGGGAAGCGCGAAGTCCCGCCTCGGCAGGGAGGTCTACTTCACATCCCCTGAGATGCGAGTCAACGTGCGGGGCGGCCACAAAACGGCCGCGGGCGAGGACCGAGCCAAAACACCCAGCCAGAGCACGGGGCGGCCACGGGGCGGCCACTGGACGAGCACCCTGCAAGCTTGGCCAAAGCACGGCGCTGCCACGAGGCGGCGACGGACGGCTGCCGGGCGAACGTCCAGTAAACCCAGCCTGTGCACGGAGCGGCCGAGGGGATGCCGCGGGCGGCCAACGCGCGAAAACCTGCTTTCCACCCAGTTATTTTGAAGACACGTAAGACACCCTCAGTGCAAGTACAGCTTGTGGAATGTAAGCTATATGGGATAGGCCACGTTAAGTATTGATACAGGCATGGGGCCCACGCAGCGACTGCGCGCAATCTATGAACTGCTACCCGTGGCTTGCGATCTATGCGGCCCGTGGGCCCCAAACAGCGACTCTGTGGAATCTATGAATATCTACCTGTGGTTTGCGACCTACACGGCACCATCGTGTGGACTCTATCGCCAGGAACTCTGTATCGTTATACCCTATGGTGCGGGGCCCTATCGTCTCGGACTCTATCGTGCAGTCTTATGCATGGGTGAACATGGCCGTGTGAGACCCTATGCTGTGGACCCCTGTCGAAATTGATCGTAACAAGAAGGTATGGGACCGTGGGGCCCTAGAATGCGGGACACTATCGCCTGGGACCCGAAACTGTGGGACCCTATCGCGTGGGACCCTATCGTACGGGACCCTCGTGCAAGATCGCATACCATTTCACAAGAGAGTATCTCCGCGATCACTGCGAACAGCGTCAACATCTCGCACAACAGGCGCAACCCATTAGACAACCAATGCTTCAAGCACGCACCCCTTGCGATGCAATTCTGGCCTACAGGGTGAGCGCTACGTGAGCAACGTGTCAGTTTGAGTCAGCATAACGCAAAACAGATCCATGCCATACAAAGAAAAGCGATTCCACATAATGCATACCAGCGCACCACCGTACAGAACAACGCCGACCACCTCTGCCCAACGCCATGCATGCAACTGAACACACTGCACGTTAAGACAGAACACATGGCAACATTGCATACCACACGAATGCACATGCGTGCGAAGGATTGCGCTGCAATGCGCAAACAAGACACATGGATGTACTTCAAGAAAAGACTGTGCAAAGCAAATGCACCACTGCGCCCCCTGGCACGTTGAGGCGTAGTAGACTGCCAAATGCTGTCTGGTGGGGCTTCTGTTTTCCGATAAGGAGTCCCCCCCTTTACCCGCTCTCGCCCGCATGCCCTGTGGACGGAAGTTGACAACCAAAGAGTCGAACCTACAGTGTGGTCCGTAGGTAGAGAACGACTGGGAAAAGAGAGAAGAGACCCTTTCCCCATACGCCGCGGGATGAGCGGCGCGAGTGCTGTCCGACAGGACTGTCCCACACCTGAGCCGAGACGGTAGCAGGATAGATGGATAGGAAAGTGATGTGAACGGACTTCACACACACAGGCCCCCCCTCCCTCCGGGGTCCACGGTCCCTTGCAAAACACTACAGGGCACTTTTTGATACATGGGATTTTTTACATATATATATATATAAGATTTTCAAAACCTGATTAACTTATGAATGCATTTATGCATGAGCCCATCGTTGTTTTTAGTACTACATTCCTGCATGTTTAATACATGATCCGCACGCGGAGCATGTATAAAAAACGGCATTGTACTATGCATCTGCGCTCCCGAGGCTAACCAACAAATATGTGGCCGCGCCCCGAGCTCCCAAGGCGGCCCGTGCAAACAATCAGCCCGGTGGCCTTGGAGACGGCAGACGATGGCTCCAAAGCGGCCGCACATGGCCCCAAGACGTCCCAAGATGCTTCCAGGGGGCCCAATCGGGCCACGCGATGACCCCCTTATCAGGGTCCGAAGGGGCCACTGTCATTGATGTCCCGTTTTTTTTTTGCACAAATACTGCACTCTCGCTTTTCAGCTCAAGACGGCCCAAGAAGCCTCCACGAAGGCTCGGAGACGAGCTAAGAAGCCCTCAAGAGGGTCCCAATGTATTTTCCATACGTCGCACATCATCCACTACAGTCGGTAGGCAACGGGGCCACCCCGAGCTCTGGGACCGCAAACGCCAGCAGCAAAGCCGCCCCGCAGCGTGCAAGTGAGGAGTGCCTGGGCAGCGATGAAAAATTCACACAGGGGGCGAAGAGGAGGAAAGAAGCAGGGAGTGGCGGATAGCTCGTGCATGTGAAAAGAAAACAGATTTCGCCAGGGACGTCCGCAAATTGTCCCACACGAGCGCAAGAAGAGGAGCCTGTGCGTGCGTAAGCCTATCGGACCTTGCCAGCGGCACTCGCACTATTTTCCCTTGCGGCTGGAACCAAAACGAGGAAGCGGAATGAGAGAAGGGGGAACTGGGAAGAGAGGGACAAGGCGATAGGGGTGGCCAAATAACCCTGCCCAGACAAGTGGGAACGGGAAGTGACACTGTGCCACAAACCCTACTGGCCTCGAGCGGCCAATACAACAATCCCACACAACAAGAGAAAAGGAACACGAACGAGGCCAGGAGAGGGCGGGCGAATGCGAGGGAGAGGGGAGAAGAAGGAAGAACACAGACGGCCAAACGACCACAGCCCAAAGGCTCCACGAACCAGCGCCACAACAACAAGAGCAAGGATGTGGGACGCTGATCTGGAAAGTGAGACTGTTGACCGGATGGCGCACCGAGCCCGCTCCATGCGACAGCCCAGTCGGGGCGGATGCCCAGAGGGGTGTGCGGCGCTTTCGCAGGCGGCCGCAAGCCAGAGGGCACGCAACATGAACATGCAAACGAGGCGGCGGAGCAGAGTAGGAGAGGAGGAGGGACGGGCAACAGACAAGGGCACAGGCATCCAGCCTCCAGCGAGCAACCGCTTTACTATTTTTTTTTGGGGGGGGGGAGCGAGGACGAGACCGGCAGAGAAGGCAGAAGACTGGCCGACCCCACCTGGGCTAGCCGGCGTGCCGCCTCCGGGAAACGTGCGAGGGGTGGGGGGAAAGTGCACACTGCATCTGCGCGCGCAACCTGTGAATGCAGCGGGGGATCGCGACCTTAGGGGGCGATCCCGATGGACGCGAACATGATGTCCCCGATAATGGCCCTGACAACGCTCCATATTCAGGAGCAGTGCGCCCGAGAGAGCTCTTGGATGCTCCAAAGCGCATGGGTGGCCCTCGCGCCACCCCCTACACATGCCGATATCAGCCCATGTCAAAAACAGGGTTGCAGTATAGTGCAACAGCACGCGGATCCCCAGTTCCTGAGAGCGGACCTACCACCACCACCTCGAGATAAGGGACAGAGTGCAGTGTTGCGTAGCGGGAGAAGTGCTGCAAATCGTTGTGCCGGTGGATGTCCTCGTGCTGCGCGCTGCGAGTCATCACTACGATGTGTTCTTGGAGCAGCGCAGACATGGTGCCCGTCCCATTGCTCGTTTTGCTCACGGGAGGCACGCCTGCGCCTGTACATGTGTATATATACATTTATATGTATAGATATAACTGTATGTATGTATTTGTGTGTATATATATAGATATATGTCGTAGTGGTGCCGGCCCTGGAGGTGGTGGCGCAGAGGCATATCCCACCATATCAGCCAGCGTTGACTCCAAATACGTGGGTGATGATGGTGATCATGACGATGATGATGACGATGAGGACGATCCTGCTTTCCACACGCGCATACTCCAGTCCACTGTACTGTACCGTGCGGCCCAGCAGCTGCGTACCGAGTCCGTGATAACAGCCCGCACTTCCGCACCAAGATGAGCGGCGACGTACTGCTGGAACTGGTCTTTGGTGCTCCGCGTCATGCTGTCGGTGCCCGTCGTGCTGCCCAGCGTCGTGTTCCTGGATGCTGGTGTCCGTCGCGCTGCCTTCCCATTGAACATAAGGGCCAGCATTCATCAGAGGACAAATCCTGCCCCCCCCCGGATCAGTGGGACCACTGAGTAGCACTACGTGGCAGCACCACAAGTACAGAGTGCAACATCACTAAGTAAACCTCCGCGACTCTGGGTCCGATGGTGACTCCGCGATTCACACTGAGTTTTACCGAAGATGGGTTGGCATCCCCGCGTGATGTCGCAACAAATTCCCAAGGGGGCCCCAAGATGGTCCAAGAAGACCCCACGATGGCCCAACAAGCATCCAAGGCGGCCGCAAGACGGCTCAAGAGGTCCTCCTGTGAGACGCAGGGTGGTCTCGGAAGGCCTTTCGTCGAAGGACCTCCAATACAACCACATATGAAGCCAAACCAACCCAACGACGGCCCAAACAAGTTCAGTGAGAGCTTCCACACCACTTCTGCACCTCCACCTCCTCCTCCTCCTCCTCCTCCTACTCCTCACCATCATCAGCATCATCACCATCACCATCACCATCACCATCACCATCACCATCATCGTCATCATCGTCATCAACATCAGCAGCAGCACCAGCATCATCACCACCATGACCATGACCATGACCATGACCATGACCATGACCATGACCGTGACCATGACCATGACCATGACCATGACCATGACCATCACCAACATCATCACCATCACCATCACCATCACCAACGTCGTCACCACCGCCATCCTCATCCTCATCCCCATCCTCCTCCTCCTCATCCTCCTCCAGCAACATCATCATCATCGTCGTCGTCATCATCATCATCATCATCCTCATCCTCATCCTCATCATCATCATCATCATCATCATCATCATCATCATCATCATCATCATCATCATCATCTTCATCGTCGTCGTCGTCGTCATCGTCGTCATCGTCATCGTCATCGTCATCATCGTCATCATCCCCATCACCCGCATCATCCTCATAATCTTTACCATCGTTATCACGGCTCCCTCAATCAAGCCTGGAGACACTGGGGGTCATACGTGACGGACTGCTGTGCCCCCCCATCGAACCGTCGCTACCCAGAATGCTGGGCTGGCGCAGTGGCGGGACTTGCCGCAGGCAGCAGGACAAATTGCAAACAACGCTAAGCAAGGCAAAACAGTGCAGACTGTTGCAAGACAGTGCGTTGCAGGGCATCTCAAAACAAACCGATGCAACTCAGTGCAAACCAACAAGTACTGTTGCTGGTGTTGCTGCAACTGCTGGTGATGCTGCTGCTCAGGCTGCTGCCGTTGGAGGAACAGCATGGGGCGGCCAGGCAGGGAGGGATCGGCAGCGGCAAGACGGTGTCCAGGAGAGGATGTCCATCTGCTCTGAGGGAGGAAGCGCAGATGTTGGGAAGCGGATCGAGCTCCTTGAACGTGTGGCTCGTTCCAAAAACCCTGAACACAAAACTGCGTGCATCTCTTGGAGACCATGTGTTTACCTCCGCAAGCTTTCGCCGGCGGAGCGGCCCCCGTTTGATTTCCACCGGCTTCCGCCGCCTTCCATCGAAGAAGGGATGCCAACCTTGCGATTCCTCGAAGGAGGGTCCTTTCTGAACGGCCCATGCCGAGGGGCTCGGATGGGTCTTTTCTTGTCGTGCGCCTCTCGGAGCCGCTCTGTTCTCCCGCCTGCGCCTGCGCACAGCCGGCCCGTTTCTACCGCGCGGGTAGGCGTGCGCCTCTTGACCTGCAGCATGGACAGAGCCGACGACACACCTACGGTCTGTGATGCCAGGTGGGCGCAGCGCAGCGCCAGCGCCGCGTCGGGGAACGCGCATGACGCACGCGAGGAGCCAGTGTCCCCGTGGGTCGGGCGTTCAAGCGGATGACCAGCCATTGCAGACCCCCCGCCTCGCCACTGCCACTGTACGCAAGCAGGCTGGGCGCCTAACGCTGTCGGAAGTCTGTACCTCGCCGCTCTGTACAGCGGCAAGGCGGGAGGGAGAGGAGCAGGACGGTCAAATGAGCCAGATCGAACCGGTCGCCGGGCCTTTTCCACAATTTCCAGCTAACAAGATGGCGGCGCAATCTGATGGAGAGGAGGGCGCTCGCGCGTGAGTCCGCGTGGTACGTCTCGGCGCAGGGGGGGAAGCACGGGCCGCACACGGGCGCGAGCACAACTTCCAGAAACTCCTTGCGCGGCGATCCGGCGACTGCGCTGGTTAGCCTTCTCCCTCGCGCGGCGAAATTGCACAGAACCGAGCCGAGAGCGAAGCATGTGCAACGTCGAAGCAACACTGCAACTTTCACGCAAAATCTGCAAGGCGTTTAGGCGAGAACAACATTATCCCGTTTTCGCGCGGCCCTCGCTGGCGCTGCGGTTTTCCTCCGATTCGGCGACAGATGAACATTTGCCGCGCCAGAACGGGAACGCTTTAACGAGAAGCACACTTCGCCCGCTCGCGCGCGTTCCCGCCCACAAAGACTTGGCGAGTTAGAAGGGTGCGCCACGCCCAAGCAGCACCGCCACCATCAGGCAAAATCTGCGCGACAACCAAGCGAGAACGACGTTGCGCCCGCTCGAGCGCAACGCCGCTGTCGACGAGCTGGCGAACGAAACGCGGCGCCCACGCAGGAACTCAATTCTCAGGCGTGAGCGCCACGCCGATCGCGAGAGCGATATTTCGCCCTTTCGCGCGCGATGTGCGCCCCGTGGGCGACAAAACGTCAGTGTTGAGAGTAAACGCATGAAATTTGTACATATATATATATATATATATATATATATATATTTCAGAACGTCACCTACAACCACCTCTCCGACCCTTCACAGGGGATGGCGCACGCGAAGCGTACCAGATTATTTTTCAAAGGTGGAGTGCGATCACGATCGCACCAAGCTGGCCTGCGTAGGCCAATGCCTCGCCGTCGAAGGAGCAGTGCAAGGCCCCGCGCACTCCACACTGTTGTCGGTGACCACCACGGGTGGGTGGGAGCGCAGCAGGGCCATAATGATTACGAGCGTGAATCCTGAAAGAGAGGCTGGCGGAACATCAAAGGCAGCCCATTCCAGGAGCACGGACGTCGAGACGAGGCTGGATGAGAAACCTGGCATTCCGAAAACTATCCAGCAAGCTCTATCTATTTCAGAACGTCACCTACAACCACCTCTCCGACCCTTCACAGGGGATGGCGCACGCGAAGCGTACCAGATTATTTTTCAAAGGTGGAGTGCGATCACGATCGCACCAAGCTGGCCTGCGTAGGCCAATGCCTCGCCACCTTCCCCTATCCAGCGAAAGCTACGAAACAACAATCGGAGAAGAAGAAACTGACTGAAACTCAGACTACAGCCCAAACCTGGGCTCCAACTGCACAGTACCTGTAGGCAAGAGACCATGACGACTTGGCAATGTCAACGCGCAAGCGAGTGAGACTCACCTCCCCGCGCCGAAGATACTCACGAGCAGACCTTTCTGAGAGCCAGCGACCGAAAAGCATGATGTCCGCTAGCGGCACGCCCCGTGACAGCAGCTCAGTGGCTCCCCCACGGCGCAGCCCATGAGAAGTCCAGTGAACAGCCCCGAAGCCCAGCGCGCCGGCGGCCTTCTGAAGCCACCGCTGGAGCCGCGGGTACGAGATGGGGCACACTCGCTGCCCTGGTCTGGCGGGAAAGCGCAGCATGTAGTGATCCAGCCAGGTCACGGTGGACGGCTCCTCGAACAGGACCTTCTGCTCTGCCCCTCTCTTAGTGCGGCCGAGCAGCGCGACGTACCCTGTCACGGTCCTGATCCAGGTCGCGCCGTCTAAGGAGAGCGCCTCGGACGCTCGCAGCAACCCAGTGAAGCACAGCAGCACGGCGGCGGCGCAGCCACACTCTCCCGCCAGCACGAGCCAGTTCACGATGCCCAGCGCCAGCACCGCTGGTAAGGCGGGCGCCTGCAGAGGCGGCCTGCGGGTGCGCCAGACGTCCAGCGCCTTCCAGGCCGTGCGGTAGTGGTGCCGAGGATTCGCCTTCGCGAAGGCGGCCAGCAGGGTTGAGGCAGTCCCGAGCCCGTCCACCCCGCCAGACTCCTCGAACATACCCACCACTCGTTCGGCCAGGAACCAATCGAGCTCTTCCTCAGTGAGTTCGTGGATGCCGTAGCCCAGCGCCTCCAGGTCAGAGCTGAAATCGCACAGTGCGGCGGCGTACCTGTCGGTCGTCACTGGCTTGAGCGCGCTCATCAAGAAGGTAATGATGCGCCCACGGCGCCTGCCAGGATCGTCGGCCATGGCTGAGGTGCTGCTGATGGGCGACGAGCGCGTTGACCGCCAAGCGAGCCAGAGCCTGACACAGCTGCAGAGGGTAGCGAGCCAACTGAGCGGTGACGAAACCTCCCTTCGGGGCCAGGCCGTACACGCCCTTGTGACGGTGTCGATGATTGCAGCGAAGTCCCAAGACAGCGGCGGCTCTGGCGTCATTGGTGACAACGGACGTGGGCTTCTGAGATAACGATCCATGCCGACACTGATCGAACGAGACCATGTACAAACCGAACTCTGAGATCCACTCCACCACCTCCTGAGCAATCCAAAAAGACGGGAAAGGATGACGACCTGGATCCTGAGGATGCTCCTGTCCTGCCCAGCCCCCTCTGATATGGACTCTGGTGAAGAGCTCGAGGCAGAGGAGGAAGAGATGCGTTCCCAGCGCACACGCCTGGCGCTCGGACTCTGATAGTTCAGGCAAGGGCAAGAGCGGCTGGTCCCGAGAGCGCAGAGGGCGCGGGCCGCGGCGGCCGCCCAGGGCGTGATGCCTGGCGCGACTGACGGTCGAGCAAGGCGGCCCTGCGAAGGAGCCCATCACGTCGCCGCTGCTGCACAGCCCCCTCAGCTCGCGCACCAGCACAGGCGACGTCAAGTCATGGGCAGGGTCGACCATGGGGTCGTAGGCCAGCGCCTTCACCACCAGGCCAGCCTCGCGCGCCTCCCGCTCGACCATCTCGCACAGGTCGCCCTCGCGCCTGGGCCCAGAGCAGAAGTGCAGGAAGAGCTTCTCGCGAGATGCCCACCCTGCTGGCGCCAGCGGGATCACCTCCTGGCGGGGCAGCGGCTGAGGCGGCTTGCGCCTGCCGCCACGCGCCTGGCGTGACCCGTGCCAGCTGCTGGGCTCGTCGGCGGGGTTCTTGCCTGTCGAGATCCAGAAGTGGAAGTGCGAGAACCCGCCCGCGAGCTCGATAGCCGCCCCACGGCGGCAGCGCCGGTTGAGCCTGCGGCTGGCACTGCGTCCCTTGATGAAGGCGCCCTCGCACGGGGCGTTGTCTCCAGCATGCAGTACTCGCTTCCCCAGCTCAGAGGGCCGATGCAGACGGGCCTCCATGCCCCAGAGCTTCGCGTGCGCCTCCTCAAGCGTGATGTGCTCATAGCCGCCTGGCCTGCCCACCTTGAACCAGTGGCCCACTGGTGGCAGCGTGACACGGGCCAGGCTGCAGCGCCCCTCGACGTCCACGTCAACCCCGAAGCCGTCACCGAGCATGGTGTAGGGCGCCCGATGGTCAGCCCACCTGGCGATGTGCTGCACCGACTCCAGCGGCAGCGTCGCCCAGGCGCGGCCATGCCCTCCTGGCGCGGCATCAGTGCACTCCACGCGCGGGCACCAGTCCGCATCCAGGTCCTGCTCTGCGAACGGCAGCAGGATAGCCGACATCAGCACCTCATGCCACGCCAACGGGCACCACGCCACGGGCTTTCGCCCCTGCAAGGGTAGGCGCTCCAGCCAAGAATAGACTTGAGAAAAGTTTGACCGCAAGCAGGGCCGATAGCTCTGGCAGAAACCGTGCTTCCCGACCAAGCGCTCCACGTCCTTGCGGTAGACCAGCTGCTGGCCCAGGAGTGCGAGGGTGGCCGCGAAGAGGTCCACGCGGCGGCGGCGAGTGGTACCCAGCCAGTGCTCCGTGGGGTGGACCTCGGTGCCCTGGAACTCGCCGCTGCCGCCGTCCACGGACTTGCCGTGATGCACAGGAACTCCCAAGCGGTCCCAAGCGCGCTCGGCCTTGGTCATCCAGAAGTCGGCCTGGCTCCGCGCGCGGTCGCCTGCAGAGCGCGCGTCCAGCGCCCAGAGGTCGTCAATGATGGACCCCCAGAGCGGCAGCTCGGTGGGGCAGGGCTGGTCAAACGTCACCCTGCGCTCCTGGGGTAGCCCTGCCTTCAGGAAAGCGGTGTCGGAAGCCGCCTGTGCCCAGCCCGCCGACGGCGCGAAGCCCATCGGCGTCGCGTGGTGGAACGGGAACACCTCCCCCTTCCCTCCGCGCGGGTCAGGCACGGGCGGATGGGCCATGTACTTCCGCCAGGCTTTGCCGATCGCCAGCTGGTGAAAGTAGTGGCGCAGGTCCCGCTTCCACAGCTTGACCCGCATGCCTGGCAGCGTCTTCACCACACGGAGCCGCGGCGGGTACGCGAAGGTCGGCCGAGGGAGAGCGTCAGGGTTGAGCAGCTGGTTCACTGGCAGGTCCGAGATCACCCGCTGCTCCGTATCTGACTTCTTCACGCCGAACGCCCCAGCCACGAGAGCAACCCCACGATGCTTGCGCACCCTCTTCTTGGAGCCGTACCCCTGCAGGCCCGCCGCCACGTTGCGCGCCACGAGACTGGGGTAGGTGGGCCCCACCAGCGTGTGAGGCCTCTTGAGCCTGGCGGGCCGCCGATCCACGCTCAGGAGCAGCGATCGAGGGCAGCGCACCTGATGAGCAAGCCCAGGAAAGTGCTCGTCCAGCAGCCCAGCCAGGTCGACGACGGCGGCGCGGTCTGGCACTCCGCCACGCTCGCCGAGGGGCTCCGCGACGCACCTGGACGGCTCGTAGCCGCCGGAGTGACGCAGGACCTCTTGAATTGTCGCCGCCTCTGGCCAAGCCAACTCGGCCGCGAGGAAGCGGGAGACGCCCATCAGCATGCGCCTTTGCACACGTCGCTGGGCTTGCGTCGGCAACATGGTGTAGTCGCCGTCTCCGTCGTACAGATCGTTGAGCGCGACGATGCACATGTTCGCCCAAATCAAAATTGCGTCCCGATGCTGCCGCCCGAACTTTGCGAGCTCGGCGTCACCACGCCGCAGCAGAGGGACTGGGAAGATGCCTGGCGAGGTCTTCCCGAACTCCACGACACGCGGCCGACCGAGGTGCCCACGGCGTAGTGGCAGCCCCAGCGGCCCTCCAGCGAAGCTCAGCCATTCGCCCAGACCGACCAAGACGGAAGCCAACGTGCACTCCTGGCCCCCGCGGCGCAGCCACCTCTGCCGCGCCCTCCGCCACCTCGTCACATGGTGAGCTTCAAGAGGCCGCCTGCAGCGACCCCGCCCCCCGTGCCAGCTAGCAGCTCCGCGGCCTCTGCCTTCTCCCAGGAGCCGCCCTTGGCCTTCGCCCGCTGGATCGCGATGATGCGCTGCGCCAGCACGTCCATCGCGGTCGCCAGGTCCTGCGCGTTGATCAAGTCCGTGACGAGCGCCAACGTCTGCACCTCGCGCTGGTCCCGCAGCTCGGTCAAGCCCGAGTGCGCCTGCGCCCACGTCGTCACCGACGCGCGCCTCAGCTGCATGGTCTCCGTCAAGCGCCCGTGGCTCAACTTGCGGTGCACCATCGCCAGGAAGTACCCCGAGAGCGCGCCCGGGTGCTTCGCCGCGAACGCCAGGAGGTCGCCCTTGGCCTTGAACTTCTCGGTCTCCAACTTGCGCTCCTGGGCGGGGTCGACCCGATGGCTCTTTGCCTTGGGCCCGCGCCACCGCAGGTAGTCGCTGCTGCTGGAGGAGCTGCTGTCGCTCGAGCTTGACGAGCCGCTGGAGTCGGACCTCTTCTTCTTCTTTTTCTTCTTCTTCTTCTTGGTGGCAGACTTCTTGTCTTTCTTCTCTCGCTTGCTGCTCTTGCCGCCTCCATCCTGCAACTGGCCCTGGATCGCGCGGACCTCCTGAAGCAGTGACGCCAGATCGATGCCCGCTGCTGGGGCGGCTGCTGCCCCGTCGGGCGCTCCCACGGCGCCGAAACCCAGACCCGCGGCAGCCGCGGGCCCCGCCGCGCCCGCGGCGGGTAGCGCAACCGCGCCTGCGGGTGGGGGCGCCGCTGCGGCTCCCGCGGCTCCCGCTGCTGCTGGCACGACGGCACCGCCCCCTGCGGGTGGCAGAGGGCCCCCCGCTGGCATGAAGGCGGGGATCGACGCCGCCTGCGAGCCCGCGTCGAAGATCGCCCCCGGCGCCAGCGCGAACGTCTGCAGGGCCGCGTCCACGCCCTGGGCCTCCAAGCGCAGCGCGGCAAGCTCGGCCACACTCGGGTCCCACTGGACCGCGGCGTGCGGCGGCTCGCACACCCAGTTGGCCTGGGCGCCAGGAACGCCAAACGGCGGCATGCGGAGGCCTCCCCCTCCAGGCACGACCACAGCGCGGAAATGCCCTGGCAACAGGCGCACCAGCACCCAGATGAACGTGACCCCCGTCGCGTCCGTCGTCAAGCCCAGGCTGTAGTCTGCGCCCCGCACCTGCCCGAAGACCAGGACCTCGCCCCACTCGCCGCCGCGGGAAAGCAGCACCCAGCAAGGGTCGGCCGCCCCGACGGCTACGCCACCTGCAAGCGCCATCTCCACCAAGGCGTACTCGAGAGCGGTTGAAGCGGCTGCGAGCTCGTGAGCGCGTGCGCGGTCGGCCCGACGGGCCGCCCTCCAGCCACGGAGCCCTCCGACGGCCTGCGCGCCCAGAGCCCAGGCAGCCCCAAGCGCCGCGCGGCCACGCGTCCAGGCGGCTCGGGCTCCCCGTGCCAGCCAGCCGCGATGCTCCCAAGCGAGAGCAAGCAAGGAGCTCGCGAAGGTCGCTGCCGCCTGCAGCGCGCGCCAGCCCCAGCAAGAGGCAGCGTGGGCGGCCTCGCCCAGCGCGGCGACGCCTCGCGCCCCCGCGACAGTCAGCACCCGAGCCGCCTCAGGCCCGAAGTGCCCAGCAGCCCAGCTCGCCAGATGCCAGGCTACCTGGCTCCAGAGCAGCGCCCCCGAGCCAGCGAGGAGGGCTGATCGCGCGCAGACTGCGACCTGGGAGTGGCTCGTCGTGGCGCCCGTCCCGATCGCCGCCAGGCGATCTTGAGCCAGAATGATTACGAGCGTGAATCCTGAAAGAGAGGCTGGCAGAACATCAAAGGCAGCCCATTCCAGGAGCACGGACGTCGAGACGAGGCTGGATGAGAAACCTGGCATTCCGAAAACTATCCAGCAAGCTCTATCTATATGTATGTTCCCTTTTTCCTATAAAATTACATCCGGCACCCCCCCCGGCAAATCCACACTGGCCGGACCACGCCAACATAGTACCCGTGAAGGCTCCAAAATGGCTCAGGAAGGCCTCCAAAATTGCTCCCGGATCGTCCAGGAGGCCTCCACGCTGGCCCCATTACAACCCATAGGCACCCAAGACGGCCCCAAGAGAGTCCCACGACGACCCAATAGCCCTCCAACGCTTCCAAGATAGCTTCCAAAACGGCCCCGAAGCGCCCCACGAGGGCCCCCAATCGGCACCGCAAAGCTCCCAACACAGCCTCCGACGACGTCAGACGGGCCAGGACCCCCATGAAACGGCACAGGAAGCCCCCAAGAACCCCCCAAAAGACCCCAAGAGGCCCGAGAAGGCTCCCAACACGGTCCCACGAGGCCCCCGACAAACTCCCTGGAAGCCGCAAGAATGCCACAATATTCTCCAACAGGGCCTCCTCGTAGTATTCTCCGCCTCCTCCTCTTCTTCATCCTTCTCCTCCTCCCCCCTCTCCTCATATCCCCTCATCCTCCTCCAACTGTTGCCCCAAGAGTTCCTTGAACGGCTTGGGGCGTACTTAGTCCGATACCTATCGCAGTGGCTCGACCACGCCCCCCCTTTCTTAGAGCCGCAGCAACCTTGAGTTTCATCGTGAATGCCCATCAGCGGATCTAGCTGTCCTACATATCCTTGCAGGTCGTCGGGGTGTTGCCAGGCCTCAATAGGACAAGTTACACCGTGAGTTTGATCATGAGTGCCCATGAATGGATCGAGCTCTCCTACATATCTCTGCACGTCGTCGGGGTGTTGCCAGGCCTCACTAGGAGAAGTTACACTCAGCCGTCCCGGCCCCGTGTTCACAAGTCCCCACGCAACAGCGCTGGTGGCTTCTCTGTACCCCTTACCTACCTCTTCTTCGGTTTCCGTTTAGGCTCCATCGTTCAGCGCCATGTTTGCCCGGCTGCCGTGGCGCCACGTGGTTGCGTCCACGGCGGCCGCAAACGTTGTTGCGAACCCTTTCGACTCCCCGAGCCGCACTCCGCCTGTTACCATTGCGCGGCGGGGGCTTTGGACATTCCGCCCTCTGAGGCAACCAACCCTGGTTCTGTGCAGCCCGAAGGCCACGACGCTGCAATGTTCTGCGTGCCAACAACACTTGCCTCGATCAGACTTCAGCATCAACCAAAGACCCAGATCCACACGGAGGTGCCGCGCTTGCGCCGCCAGCGCAAAACCCCTCCGACGCTCACGCAATATTCTCTTGCGCTGCTTGCGGTGACACCCTCCCTCGGGATAGCTTCAGCACCAGACAACGCCATGAGAAAACAAAGGTATGCATCCAATGCATCGCTAACGCTCGCATCCCGCGGTCGTCTACAGCTTGCCAGTGCACGAGTTGCAAAGAAACGCTGTCAGTGGATGCCTTTGTCTCTCGAGGCGCCCCTGGACCAGACCCCGTCTGCGTTGATTGCACAGCGGCGGGCCGAGACACGGCGGCTTGCGCACAATGCGGTCTCGTGCTCCCTCTGGGCGACTTTGGCACCGACCATCGCCAACGCCTACGCGGAGTGCACCGATCATGCGCCGAACCTGGCCGACCCCCTGCCCATGCCCATGCGTTGTCCCTTGGCGCTCTCAACTACCCTTGCGAACATTGCGGGGCCTCGCGATTCCAGCGCGAGGTTGGAGGTTTCTGTTGTGCGAGCGGAAAGTACGTCATCGATTTCTCCCAATGCTACCAGCAGCCAAACGATGCCCATCTGCAGCTGTAAAGACGCACCTGGCCAGTCAAGACTGCGGACGGGAACCTCGCCCACGACGACACCACGAATGCGCCGAAACTTACGGGCTTCACTGCCGATTCACGTCGTTACAACAGCTTGCTCAGCCTCGCCACCCACGAGGTCCAGAGTGCAACTCCTGAGCGAGAAGTTCGTTTTGGGGGTGTCCTCCGACCACCGTTCATCCGCATTCACGGCATCATGTGCAGGAAGGTGTACTCGGCAGCGGACTCTGGGCCAGTCCGCTACCTCGTTGTGGACGACCGCGAGCGACGCACCTGCGCCCGCGACCACGGCCTCGACCTCTCCATCGTGTCCCGACTCGAGAAGCTCATCATGCTGGGCAATGCACACATGCAGCACGTCCAGCACCTCAAATCAGTCTGGCCCCGTGCCCCAGAAGCTTCTGTCAGTCTCCGCTGGGGCGAAGGCGTCCAAGGGGTGGCCGCGGTAGTGCAACAGCGCCCCGACGCCATCGCCGAACCCAGGGCAGTGTGCTTTCGTTTAACGCCAGGCGCTCGCCCACAATACCTTTCACCCTTGCACTGCCTGCGCGAACCCCTGAGTTACCCGCTGTGGTTTCCCTGCGGAGGCCGCGGGTGGAGCACCGACGCCGTGTCCACTTTGGGCAATCACGCGACGCAGATGTGGTGGTGCCGCCAGCACCTCCTCCGCCAGCCCCATATGCACGCGTGCGGGCGTCTGCTGAATGACTGGCTCATCAACATGTCCTGCCGCATGGAGGACGAGAGGCTGTCGCTGGTCAGGAGAGAGCAAAGCGCCCGCGTTGCCAGCCGCAGAGATCTGTGCGAGGCCCTGGCCAACGAACATATCCCTCCCAGCACAGTAGGCACCAAGTACTACCTCCCTTCCACCGTCCCTGGCTCCCCACGCCATCTCAAACGACTCCAAGTGGACGCGTTGGAACTCGCGCGCCGGAAAGGCCCCCCTACTTACTTCATCGCCCTTACCTGCAACCCCCACTGGCCAAAGATCCGGGAGGCACTCGCCCCTGGACAGACGGCCGCCGACCGCCCTGACATCACGGTGCGAGTTTTTCACGGACGTCTCGAGAAGATGATGGCATACCTGAAGTCGGAGTTCTGCGGCCAGCGTCGGTACGTCATCCGCGTGATCGAGTACCAGAAGCAGGGCCTGCCGCACGCGCGCATCGCCCTCGCTTGCACCACCCCACCTACTACAGCCGAAGAGGTCGACGCCGTAATTTCCTGTGAGGTCCCGCCGGAACCTGGTAAACTCCGTGACCTGGTCTTGCTCCGCATGATCCATCGATGCAACCACTCATGTCGCCCTGACGACCCAGCACAGGAATTCGTCAAAGGTTGCCCTTGGCCTGTCAAGGACGAGACCGACTTCGACGTCCGAGGGCACCCCCACCACCGACGCCGCTCGCGCGGCCACGCGCGCCCAAACTGCGTGCAACAGGCTCCTGCATACGGACGCCGGAATGTGTGCTGCAACCGGCTCGTCGTCGAGCACTGCCCCCGCCTGCTCCTGCTCTGGGAAGGACCGGCGGAACGCCTCTCCGCGCGAGGTTTCCTCATCCACGTCGCCGTCTTCGTCCTCTTCCTCCTTCTCTGTCTCCGCCTTAACGAACCCTCCTTGCCTTCCTCCTCCCCGCCCCCCCCCCCCCCTTCCCGCTTCTCGACCCTCCTTCCCGCAGACTTCCACTTCTCCAAATTCCTGTCCCGATGGGCCGCCCAGTGTATGTTTTTCAAACACTATCAGCAACAAACAGCGTGCTAAACAACCTGCCCTCCGAGGCCTTTTTTTTGACATCCCCGTTTCGAGCCCGCGACTCAGCAAAACGTGCATTTCGGGCCACCCAGCGACCACCTGGAAGTCTGATTTCTGATGAGTTTCCACGCGCGGCCTTCCCCTTCTTTTCCTCCTCCTGACCATGCGTCTTCCTCTTTTTCCCCCGACCCCCCCTGCCCATCATGTATACCCCCTTCCCGATATGGAGAGGTGTTCTGCCGAGGACACGCGAATGTAAAGTTTGCGGGAAACGTGAACCTCTTCGGGTACCTCTACACATGCATCTTCAAGGGCCCCGACCACACCCAGTACCACATATCTGACGACGCGACCGACGAACTCACAGATTGGCAACGTGGACGGTACTTGTGTGCCACTGAGTGCGCCTGGCGGATTTTCGGATATCAGACTTACGAGCGCGCCCCCCGCGTCATCTGTTTACCTGTGCACCTCTCTGGCGACGATTGGGCCACCTCTGCTGACGGCGGCGAGTCGGACGCGCTCCAGACCACAGTTTCCCCTCTGCTGCGCTATTTCCTTCGGCCCGCCGCTGCCCCTTTCAACGACCTGCTCCACCATGAATACTTCGAGTCCTTCATGGTCGCCAAGACTTGCCCGATTGGCCTGCGATGCTTCTTCCCAGACCTCCTCCCTGATGCGGCTCAGCGACCCAAGGGCCCGTCCACATTTACATTCCAGTGCCGAGTTCGCGGCGCCCTGTGCACTTCCCAAGTGCCGCCCGTCCTCGACGCAGCCCCAGGAGGCAGCCAATGTCTTGTCTACCTCAAGCAGAAAGGCGAGCATCCGGTTTGCCGCTTGGAGATGAAGTTCCCCCGGCAGAAGGATGTATTTTTTCCTTCGCCACATGTTGCTCAACTACCCCAACTGTACTTTCGAGGACTGCAATACTCACAGTGGACATTCGTGCCCATCCTACGAGAGGCAATGATTGCCACTGGGCTGTTCACCCACGAAGACGAAACCTCCCGTGTAATGGGCGAATTGGTCTCGCTCCGATACATTGCGTCTCAACTACTGTTCGCTTTCGTCGTTCTCCTCGAGCAGGGCGCCATCAGTAAAAAACAACGTGCAAAACAACCTGCCTTCCAAGACGTATTTTTTTGACATCCCCGCTTCGAGCCCGCGACTCAGCAAAGCGTGCATTTCGGGCCGCCCAGCGACAACCTGGAAGTCTGATTTCTGATGCGTTTCCACGCACGGCCTTCCCCTTCTTTTCCTCCTCCTGACCATGCGTCTTCCTCCTCTTCCCCCGACCCCCCCTGCCCATCATGTATACCCCCTTCCCGATATGGAGAAGTGTTCTGCCGAGGACACGCGAATGTAAAGTTTGCGGGAAACGTGAACCTCTTCGGGTACCTCTACAAATACATATTCAAGGGCCCCGACCACACCCAGTGCCACATATCTGACGACACGACCGACGAAATCACATATTGGCAACGTGGACGCTACTTGCGCGCCGCTGAGTGCGCCTGGCGGATTTTCGGATATCAGACTTACGAGCGCGCCCCCCACGTCATCTGTTTACCAGTGCACCTCCCTGGCGACGCTTGGGTCACCTTTGCTGACGGCGGCGAGTCGGACGCGCTCCAGACCACCGTTTCCCCTCTGCTGCGCTATTTATTTCGGCCCACCGCTGCCCCTTTCAACGACCTGCTCGACCATGAATACTTCGAGTCCTTCATGGTCGCCAAGACTTGCCCGATTGGCCTGCGATGCCTCTTCCCAGACCTCTTCCCTGATGCGGCTCAGCGACCCAAGGGCCCGTCAACATTTACATTCCAGTGCCGAATTCGCGGCGCCTTGCGTACTTTCCAAGTGCCGCCCGTCCTCGACGCAGCCCCAGGAGGCAACCGATGTCTTGTCTACCTCAAGCAGAAAGGCGAGCATCCGGGTTGCCGCTTGGAAATGAAGTTTCCCCGGCAGAAGGATGTATTCTTCCTTCGCCACATGTTACTCAACTACCCCAAACGTATATTCGAGGACTGCAGTACTCACAGTGGGCATTCGTACCCATCCTACGAAGAGGCAATGATTGCCACTGGGCTGTTCACCCACGAAGACGAAACCTCCCATGTAATGGGCGAGTTGGTCTCGCTCCGATACATTGCGTCTCAACTACGGTTCGCTTTCGTCGTTCTCCTCGAGCAGGGCGCCAAGCCCCGCACTCTGCACGACAAGTACGAGACCTATTTGATGAAAGATTTTATCGACAGGGGCCTCTCCAAGGACACCGCCCGCCAGGAGCTACAGCGAACGCTCGGGGCACCCTGGCTCGCCCAAGGCAACGCTGAGGACGCTTGGTTTCTACGCCGCCTCGTTCGCCCCACCGATGTCCATAGCGCGCCGGTGCCCGGTTTCGCCCATTGCACCCCGGCAACAGCGGCGTCGGAAGCCAGCAGACTTTGGAACCTCATGAAACGAGACCCAGACCAGTCCGGAGCCGCTAGAGACGTCGCCGAAGCCCTGCGCTCTGGCGCGCCCAAGCTTATTTTCTGCCAGGGTCGAGCCGGCTGCGGCGAATCCACGCTCGCTAAGTACGTCTCCTATTACGTGCGGTCCCTCAACAAAGGCTGCGCCAATGTAGCGTCGACGGGCATAGCAGCCCTAAACTTGCCTGATGGAGCCACCGCGCAGTCCACTTTCAAGATCCCGATAGAAGACGCAGAACACCTCACCTGCCGCTTGGGGCACGCGTCTGCGGACGCCCTCACCATCGCGACCGCTGCCGTCATTCAGTGGGGCGAGTGGCCATCCTGCAAGCGCGCTGCGTGGGATGCGGTGCTCGACTACCTCGCGCGCTTGCAGCAAGCCCGCCCAGGCCACTACATCCCAAAGGTGATCATCACTTACGGGGACTTCCGACAAACACCACCTGTTCTCAAGCACGCGTCCCGACAGGACATCCGCGCCGCCAGCGTCACGACGTCGCCTTCGTGGCCCTCCTTCCGCACTTGGCAATTCCGCACCACGCACCGACAAATCCACGACAGCGACTACGCTGCATGGATCGAGCGGATCGGCCAGGACGACGTTCCGCACACGCACACCAATGATGGCGAACCCGGCTACGTCGAGCTCGACCGCTGCTCCGTGACCCACACCATGGACGACGCCATCACGTACTGTTTCCCCCACGTGAACGACCCCGCCGAATGCGCCGACCGGAAGATTCTGACAGCAACGAACGAGGCGAGGAACTCATTCAACGACCGTATCCTGGACACCCTGACGCAAACTTATCTGCTGCGAGAGTTCATCGCCCGAAGCTCCGACGCAATTGAATATGACTCCAACGACGACAACGTCGAAGACCACATCACCGCGGAGTTCCTTAACCTGCAGGAGGAGAACGGTGTCCCTCCGCACTTTCTTCGGCTGGTTGTTGGCGGTCTCTACGAGTTGATGAGAAACTTCAGCCCGTGTGATCGTTTGATGAACCACACGCACGTCGTGCTCAAAGCGGCTTACGAGAAACATGTCGTCGTGGAGCGAATGGATGGGAAACAGTTCCCCTTGCCCCGGATTTGCTTCCGCTGGGCACTGGGGAGGGGGGCTACCACCATCCGCCGACGACAATACCCCTTGCGTCCGGCGTACGTTTCGACGTCCAACGGCTCGCAAGGCACCACGTTGGCCCGCTGCGTGGTCGACGTCCGCCGAAGCCCATTTTCCCACGGCCACCTCTACGTGGCTTTGCGCCGGGTGGAGACGCGAACGAACATCCGAGTCTTCACGCTGCCAGAACGTTGCAGCCCTGCCGGTAACGCCCTCACCAAAAACGTGGTCTGGCCTGAGTTCTTGCTGACCGACACTGCCACATCTGTTGTGCGAAAGCGACCGGCCGCGAGCCCCCCCGACCACCCTGCTAGCGGCAAGCGTGGCGCCCGATGCCGCTAGAATGTCGTCTGCCTCCCTTGCTCTGGCTTCGACGCAAAAACACATCCGTCGCCATCTTCCCGTCGTCGCCACTGCCCCCCCGCTTGCCGCCACCTCCGCAAGCCCCATCGGCCCGCCGGCTTACGTCGCCATTTCAATTCTTACATTGTCGCCACGCAGTGACGCTAGCAAGCATTTCGGCTTCCAGACTTCCTGGGATCCATGGGCTTCCCCACCCCTCACTAACACGTGGTCTCAAAAATTTCATGGGCCAAGATTTAAGGCGAAGCGGAGCGAGCCTTCAAAATCTTGTGTGTGTATATATATATATAGAGAGAGAGGGGGGGGAGTGGGATGGGCGTGCACGGATTAGGCGCCTGTCGGCCGGCCAGGGGGCACAATGGAATGTACACGCGCACGTACACATATAGCGTATATCTGTACACATTAGCCAGCGTGGGCCCCAAACAATTTGTTTATAGCAACGTCTGTTGTGGAATTTATGTTGTGCAATCTGTGTTCGCCATGCCGAACGTAAACTTGTCAACTCCACTCCTTGCGCGATCAAACCACCCACCCGCAATGTTGTTTGCAAAACCCATGCGCTACCGCGGTGGCGCTGACCGCTGGGGGCTTCCAGCCGCATCTCACAGGCCGCACTGGCTTGCAGGCGCTTCGATACAAATCGGTAGCTCTGGCGGGCGGGGTACCATGGCGACGTCGACAACAGCAGGCGCGATGATGATTGTGGCGGTGCTGGTGACGACGACGCCGATGACGACGGCAAGGCCAATGACGGCGGCGAGGCTGATCACGCCAGTCACACTGATGAAGTCCACGCGTCGGTGATGAAGGTTTTGGAAAAAATTCGAGGTGCGCGCGCGGCCGACGGGCGCGAGTGGCCGGCATTGTATATTATTTAACAGGGATCGTGCCCTTCCCCAGCACGCGCGCACGAGCTTTCGAATGATTTCGACATGCGCGCGAGAGGCCAGTTTGGTTGAATCGGTTCAACATGTTGAACAACCGGCGGTTGTTTTAAGTGTTCGCAGAAACGCGATTTTTTGTTCGAGCAACCATGTTGCTAAAATGAATGTGTTGTATGATTTCGAGACAGCCGCTTTTGAGATCCATGCGAAATGAACGATCGATTTCGGCATGCGATTTCGGCATGCGCGTGCGGCGACGCGCGCGTGTGAATTTCGCCCCGTTTGTTGCAATATACGTTTGAACATGAGCGACGGCTTATGATGAAACCGTGTGTGCGCATAATGATGTCGAATCAAGGGATGACGGGGCGCGTCGATACCACTTGGGCTGGGATGGTCTGAGTTCAAATTTCGAATGGGCGCCGGGGTATGTTCACATGGAAACTGCAATACCAAGAAGGCGAACGGATAATCTGGGAGGGTCAGGTCCTATTTCTCTGGTAGAGAAGAAGCTGAACGTGGTACAACCTATGCGGTGCACTATACGTGATGCAATATGTGCTGTGCAATCTTGGGTGTGCAACATCTGCGGTGCACATAATTTGGTGTAGTTGATTTCTGTTCGCAATGAGTTGTCAACTCCATTGCTCGCGCAATCATCCCACCCACCCACCTGCAACTTGGTTTACAAAACCCATGCGGTGGCGATTGCGATGACTGTTTGACGTTGGCTGGTCCATCTCTGCGGCCGCGCCAACTCAAGCGCGCGCGCAGGGGCCAACTAGTATGGCGCGACCCATGCGGCCGCGGTGGCGCGGTACCATGGCAACGTCGACAATCGTAGACACGATGATGAGGGGTAATTCCTGTTGTGCTGTTTATGTTGTCCAATGCACATCGTACAACTTATGTGGTGGTCCATCATATATGGTCCAAGAAATATGGTGCATACCATGTGGTAACTTTTATGCGGTGCAATCTATCCGGCGCAACCGGCGTGTTGCAATCTGTATGTTCGCAATGAACTGTCAACTCCATTGCTCGCGCAACCATCCCACCCACCCAGTGGTTTGCAACACCCATGCAACGGTGATTTCGATTAATGCTTGGCGTTGGCTGGTGCATCTCTGCGGGCGCGCCAATTCAAGCGCGCGCGCAGGGGCCAACTAGTATGGCGCGACCCATGCGGCCGCGGTGGCGCGGTACCATGGCAACGTCGACAACCGTATACACGATGATGAGGAGAAATTCCTGTTGTGCTGTTTACGTTGTCCAATGCACATCGTACAACTTATGTGGTGGTCCATCATATATGGTCCAAAAAATATGGTGCATACCATGTGGTAACTTTTATGCGGTGCAATCTATCCGGCGCAACCGGCGTGTTGCAATCTGTATGTTCGCAATGAATTGTCAACTCCATTGCTCGCGCAACCATCCCACCCACCCAGTGGTTTGCAACACCCATGCAACGGTGATTTCGATTAATGCTTGGCGTTGGCTGGTGCATCTCTGCGGGCGCGCCAATTCAAGCGCGCGCGCAGCGGCCAACTAGTATGGCGCGACCCATGCGGCCGCAGTGGCGCGGTACCATGGCAACGTCGACAACCGTATACACGATGATGAGGAGTAATTCCTGTTGTGCTGTTTACGTTGTCCAATGCACATCGTACAACTTATGTGGTGGTCCATCATATATGGTCCAAAAAATATGGTGCATACCATGTGGTAACTTGTACGCGGTGCAATCTATCCGGCGCAACCGGCGTGTTGCAATCTGTATGTTCGCAATGAACTGTCAACTCCATTGCTCGCGCAACCATCCCACCCACCCAGTGGTTTGCAACACCCATGCAACGGTGATTTCGATTAATGCTTGGCGTTGGCTGGTGCATCTCTGCGGCCGCGCTCGCGCGCATGCTCGCCCGCGAAGTGGCCAGCCAGCTTGGCACAGCCCGCGCGGCCGCGGTGGCGCTGACCGTTGGGCACTTGCCAGCGGGCATTCCAATGCGAATCGGCGATTTGGCCGGGCGCGGTATCATGGCAACGTCGACAACGGTAGACGCGATGATGATAATAACGATGCTGGACGACGATGAGGGCGCCCTCGCGTCGGTGATGCAGGTTTTGGAGGGAGTTCGACATGCGCGCGCGGCCGACGCGCGAAAATGGGCCGCATGGTATACGTTGACACGGATCGTGCGCCCCCCCAGCACGCCAGCACGCGCGCAAAGGCGTTCGAATGGTGTCGACATACGGCGCGAGAGGCCCGTTTGGCAGAATGCAATGAACATGTTGAAGAAGAGTGGTGCACTTAATAATTCGCAAGACCACGAACGGTTTTTTTTTTCGCGGGGGGGAAAGCTGATGCTGCAGAAACATGTTGTTTTATTTTCAAATGTGTTCAGGACAGTCGGTTTTGAAATCCTTGCGAAATGTCTGGGTTTTGAGGGGTTGCGGCATACGCGCGCGACGACGCGCGCACAGTGTCCCACTCGTCGCAAAGGATTATTGCGACGGCATGCTCGCAAGGGCGTTCTTGCGATTCCGACAACGCCCGCGAAAGGCCCGTTAGGTACCACGTTCTGCATAGGTTGAAACGCGCATGGTTTACACAAAACGCGCACGGGCCCGAGCGAAGGCTTTTTTTGAACACCCTTGTTGGGAAACCATATGTGTTATTATGTGTGTGGCCGGGACATGCGATTTTGAAATCCTTACGCAACCAACGGTTTTTGAGTGATTTCGGTATGCGCGCGCGACGACGCGCGCGTGAGCACTTTGTCCCATTTTTGGCACGGGATCCATAAAACATATGATTTGTTATTAACGAGTGCGCGCGCATGTTGAGGCTTTTTTGTTCCAGAGGATGAGGGGTGGGGATCTTGGTCTGGCTGGCGTGGTATGGTTTCGCACTTAGAAAAGACGATGGGGCAGAACCATAGGTACATTGCAATTCTCGGGGATGGACAGACCCCCCTTTAGTAAAACGTGGTTTAGTGAAAACGACCTGAGGCCCAAACCTGGCGGGCGCAAGCCTGGAAAATAACGGCCACGGCGCCCTCTCGAGAACCGAAAACGGACAATTCACTAATCGACGTGTCACTGTTCGGGGTTCTGTCCACCCCCGAAATTCGAAAAACGAAACATTGCATTCCAAGGGGGGGATCGATCATACTGCTCTTTTGTAGTGGAGAGATCTAGGCGGCGACGGGATGGGCGGCGGCGGGGTGGCGACGGCGGCCACACAGCCGCCGGACCGAAGACACGGCCCAGTTTCTGAGACCAGACGTAAGAACCTCTAAGTTAGGGAGCCCACAAAGGACGTACGCGCCCAGCTATGTACATGAACACGGCCCCGCGATTCGCGAGACCCGCCGCGTTATACGAACATTTGTGCAAGGCGTGCTCTCGAAACCAGCGTGGATTCATGTACATGTACGTCCTTGTTTCGCTCCTGATAAGTGCAAGCGCTGTTTGGGGAACAAGAGATAACTATAGGAGGGTGGAGAGGTCGCGAGAGTGAGGGGCAGCAGGAGCGGCTGAGCCACCAAAGGGCATATGTGCGCGGCTCCCTCAGGCGGCATGTGCGCGAGAGAGCGCAAGCAGGCACATCATAATTAGTCGAATTCATGGGAGTGCACAACGTACCGAATGCGCTGGAGGCATTCGGCTTATCAGTTGCCCACGGCAGTTCTAAAGCGTGTCGTCGTAGTATTTCGAGCGAGAATGCTTTAGGACCGCTGAGGGATGGCGGCGGGAGCTCCAAAAACTCGCCAGCACAGCGGGCTAACGGCGTGCAGCGTTGGAGAAACAATGAGGGGCCGAAACTACTGCCTTTGGCCCAATGCCGCGGGCAGGCCCTGGGATCTAACAAAAAAATGCACCGGACAAAAAAACATCCCAGCCCGGCAGGTCCGTGTCGTGACGACCTCGGCTCGGCGTTGGTCTCTGACACCGCGCGGGCCATTCAACCATGAACGGTCGGCGGCTGTTCGATCGCCAGATCTTTCCACACTGGCCGATCCTCCTCCTCCTCCTCCTCCTCCTCCTCCTCCTCCTCCTCCTCCTCGCCCTCCCCCCTCCCCCCTCCCCCCTCCTCCTCCTCCTCCTCCTCCTCCTCCTCCTCCTCCTCCTCCTCCTCCTCCTCCTCCTTCCTCTTGGATGGCCACTGGCAGCATTCAACCTGGCACGCCCCCGGCGGGGCCGCTGCCGCGTCGGCACCACACGGACCCGCCGTGCGCATTGAGGAGGCTGGTGACGGCAAGGGGTGGGGCCGTCCACGAGGCGCGCCCCGGCGGGGAGCGCTGAGCGAGGGCCGCCGGCTGGGACGGCCTCCTCGCCGCCTGGGCGGCCTCGAACTTTCCTCCTCCTCCTCCTCCTCCTCCTCCTCCTCTTCTACCTCCTCCTCCTCCTCCTCCTCCTTCTCCTCCTCCTCCTCCTCTACCTCCTCCTCCTCCTTTCATCTCGGGGGCCTGGACACTGGCAGCAACGCAAGCACATGGGGTTTGCTCCACCGGGGGAAGACGATCCTGGACATCTGGTGCTGTTGGAAGTCCCCCTCGGCCAGCTAAGGAGCCCGACTATCACTACCCCCACCGCCGAGGCCACGATCATCTTCCCTCGGTGGAGACAGCCGCAGATACCTGTGCTTGTGCCAACCCCTGGGCTTCCGATTGTGCCCTCTTCTGCTTACAGCGGCGTCTCGGACGTGTCCGCCTCCCTGTGGCCCTGGCCTGCAGCCCGCCTCCGTGAGATCGCTGAGGGGGAAATCGGGGGGAGGAGGACGACTAGGAGGGAAGGTCCTTGTTGAGGAGGAGCAGCCGCAGTAGGGACCCGACGTCGTGGGTGTGATATGGTGTGGTGCCATGGCCCGACCTCCTGCTTCACTCCCGCCCTCCCCCTCCTGCTCTCGCTTGGGGATGTCCCAGGGGGGAACGTTCAAGAGGTGATTTCGCCAATCATGGCCCGAGGCACGTGCGCGGACAAGGGGGGGACCAGGGGATGTGTCTCGATAAGAAGGGATCACCCCTACTTACGTAGCCTTCGCCCCCCTCGTGGACGCCCTGAGCCTCCTCGCCCCATCCCTCGTCCGCCCCTCCCCTCCTGTCCCGCTCGTGTTCCGTTCCCTCCCCCCTGCCGCAGTCCCCGTCCCCACTTCCCTCCTCCTCCTCCTCCTTCTACTTTTCCTCCTCGTGCTCTTCTTTCCTCGTCGGTGTCGTCCTCCTCCTCCTCCTCTTCCTCCTTCTCCTCCTCTTCCTCCTCCTCCTCCTTCTCCTCCTCCTCTCTTTTCCCCTCTCAACTCCTCATCCTCATTGCTCCTCCTCGTTCCTCCTAGGTGCCTCCTCCCTTACTCCTCCTCCACCTCCTCTTCCTCCTCCTCCTCCTCCTTCGCTGAGTCTGGTGGCCGTGGGAAGGCCAAGACGGCCCCAACGCCCGAGAAACCGTGCTCAAGAAGCGATCGGCCTACATTCCTGACAAACTTTTGGCGGCAACGCCAGACCTGGCAACACGCAAGCTTTCGACCGAATTTAGGCATACCGCAACGGTCTGTTACGGCACATGAGCAAACACAACGCCAGCCTGGCCACGCTCTTCACATGACCATCACCTCTACAAGCGTTCTGCCCTGGCCGAGTTGGGGGAGTCAGCTTGAGGCCTACGAAAGCACTGGGAACGTCTGCATACCAAATGGCCATGTGGCCCAGGTGCCATATGTCGTGACCTAACGGTGGGTGGCACTTGCATCACCCCTGAACTCTTGACGTGCTGCGGTCGCGCAGCTTTGAATGTGGATCCTGCTGAAGAATCTTTGCAGGAACAAGGGGAAGAGGGGGAGGAGGAGGAGGAGGACGGGAAAGGGGGATAAAGGGGTGGAGAAGAGGAGGGGGAGGGGGGGGGGACGAGGAGGAGAGGAGCAGAAGGGCGAGAGGGTGGAAGAGGGCGAGGAGGAGGCAACCGCACAACAGGGAAGGAGGACCAGGATGAGGAGGGCCGAACGTGCACGATAGAGGT
This sequence comes from Prorocentrum cordatum, assembly GCA_963575745.1. Lineage (NCBI taxonomy): Eukaryota > Dinophyceae > Prorocentrales > Prorocentraceae > Prorocentrum > Prorocentrum cordatum. The sequence goes on from CAUYUJ010016372.1 coordinate 103,676, forward strand.
GCCGACCACCTGTAGGACAAAACTGGTGCCAACATCTCAACCTCCACCCGAAGCTCAGTGTATTTATAACTATCCCGTGTGCATGCAACATCAGTGATGCCCCATACGCCTATTACGTACTGCACTAGAACTACAGACCGAGGCGCAAGGACCGAGGAGGCCAGCGAGGGACCGAGCGAAGGGGGCCGAAGCCGACCGCCGTGGGGCCTGAACGAGCGGGGGAAGATGGAGGGCGGCACGATGAGGGAGCGGGCCAAAACTGCGCGCGCGCCATGTCCTCTGTCCGCGACGAATCGCGACTCGTTACCAGGTGCACACGGCTGTGCCGGCCACGCTCCAGGTGCGAGCGTGCGCGCACGCGTCACGGAACACGCAGGCTCACTCGCGCGTCACAATGCGGAGGGGCCTTGGGGTCCACTTTCACGTCGTTCCAATCAGAGACGAGGCACTGAGCGGCAGGTCTGCCCACGGTTGGGTTTCTAGCCTTTCACCACATCGGTCCACGCGGTGATCTCGTCCTCGAGACACCGCGTCGGCGCCGATCCCGTCGGCGCCGCTGCCCCGAGGTTCACGAAGGTCGAGACCAAGGCTTCTTCCTTTAACGAGTCGTCGAGCGCGACGACAATCTTCGCCTGGTCGTCCATCTTGCAAGACTCGAGACGACGCAGGCGGATGTGCGACGGGAGGTCGTCGCCCATCTCCTCCTGCCAAGCCCCCACCTTCTCGCGATTCTGGCGTCCAAACCCATCCCTGGACAGGGCTTCGATCATGGCGGCGAAGACGGCTGGGCGTGAGGGCCCCGGGCTGCGCGGCTGCTTCGTGTCCTGGTCGAGCTCCTTCTGCGCCGCCGCCTCGGCCTGCTCGTCGCCCCCCTCGGCCTTCGCCGTCTCCTTCAGCTCCCCCACTTGTGCTCGGATCCCCGCCGCCATCGCCGCGAAACGCTTGCTCTCCTGCGTGGCTGCCACCGCGCCGCCGGCCACGCGCGGCGCTACTGCGCTGAGTGAGCTGGGTCGCCCGCGTGGACAGCAGCAGCAGTTCCTTGAGGCCTGCGTCCTTGGTCGCGAGCTTGCGCTCCTTGGCAACCGCTCGGCGGCGGCCTTCGCGCCGCGCTCTCGGCTTGGCGCCCGTGCCCTCGAGCTGCTACCCCCTCCCTCGCTGGACTGCCTTGGCGCCGCTGGCCTTCTGCTTCTTGCGCCGCTCCCCGTCTGGCTCGGACTCGCCGCCGCCGTTCGGGGGCGCCGCCGAGGGGCCCGTCGCTGGGGGCCGGCGCACCTTCGCGAACGCGAGCTCGAAGGGCAGGTAGGCGCGCCGAGATGTTCTCGGCTGCCCTGAGATCGATGCCGCAGAGCCAAGGGCCAGCCGACGCAATGGGCCGCGGGCCGGGGGGCTGGGGCGAGGGGCTGGGCGAGAATGCGGCGGCCGCGGCACAACCGCTGAAATGCTGTATCCCTCCTGTTTGGGCGGGGGGTGCGAGCGCAGATGGCATCGGAGCTGCTCGTGCGAGGGGTGCTGCATGTGGCGCACTTCGCACGTGCGTGATGGTGGTGTGGAACTGGCATAGGTGCGATGTAGTATGTCGCATGCATCGCCCAGCGTGCCGCGGCCGAGCTAGATGCCTCACTGCCTCTGTGCAAGTCTGGAAGATACTGCCGCAGTCGATGCACGCGCTGCTGGGCGTGATAGCGTAGAACCGACGTTGCTCCTCATTTCCCGTTTGTTGAGAGCTGGCGCGCGCGTGCTACCAATGCGGCGCGCGCGGACAACCTGACCGCACTTCGGACCTCCCGAGTCGATAGGGATCGACCCCGCGAAGGAATCGGCCCCACTTCCCCACGACACATCTCCATCCGGGGCACTCGGTGCCACAGGTGCTAGTGCCTCAGGTGGGCGCCTTTTTTTCTCCGCCGCGGCAGTGGCGCTGCGCAGGCACCCGGGGTCAGATGCGACGAAGAAGCGTCTCGCGCACTCGTTCCGCAAACGTTCCACGATAGACCCGCTCCGCGACAACGCGACGCTCTCGCCTTCAGCGCAAGTGCGCACGACCTCGAAATCTCGTCGCAGTTGTCTAGCCCGAGGGTGGATGGTCGCGCCCGCGCCCGCCGCGTCTGGCAGAACAATAACGGACAGGAGGTGGGCGCGGATGCAAGGTTGACGCAGCGCCGCCCGCCGTGCACGAACCCTCTGCGCAGCAACTTCCTGCGCAAATGGGCCATCCTCCAAAATCGGCGCGCGCCCGTTGTCGAAAGCGCCCGAACATGATCTCAAAGGGCGCCCGTGCCTCCCCATTGTCGACATGAGCTTCTTCGCCAGGGGCCCGCAGAGCTGCTGTCTCAGGCTTCGTCCAGCAGGGCGCGATCCAGCTCGACGTGCCAGCGACGACGCCAGAGACGCGAACGTGGGCCAATTGGCCCACGGCGGCGCGGCCGAGTATCAGAAGCCCTTCGCCGTCGCCCGCCCGCGATTGATTGCCTGCTGTCGGGCCCGAGCTCCATTCGCATTGCCATTCGCCGCGTTGGTCCAGCTCCCCAAGTGCACGGGGTGGCAGCCCCCTCTGCGCCCGCTCGCAGACAGTTCGGCGGAAGTGGTTCGCGTGCGTTGACGGCCGGAGAGAGAGGGGCCGCGTCTTGCATGGCTCGTTTCCAGCAGTCGCATCTACCCGCGAGCGCCTGGTCAAGGCCAAAATCACTGGACTGCGAAAGACGAGCCGCATCTTTCGCCGACGCCCCCGGGCGCGGCGGAAGCTGACGCGTGACTGCGCCGCCCGTGAAGACGCCGAGGCTCGCGTCGGTCGGGGCGAATTTATCAGACTGACTCATCGTGTCCCTCTTGGCGGCCGTGAGGTCGCGGCGCCGCTGGGCTGACAGCCGGGTCGCAAAGTTGTCGTCGTCGTGCCCCGCCTTCTCCGAGGCCCCTGGCCAGGTGCGAACTCCTTCCTCGAGCCGAGCCTTCCGCTCGCAACCGGAAGCGCTGGTTACGTCGTCGCTCTTGCGCGGCGTCGAGTGGGCCCCCGCCCGCGCCGCGATGCGAGTCGCGATCGCTGGGTGCTTGCGACGCAGGCCTCTCGCCGCGAAAGCCCGCGAGGGCGGCCGCGGGGGCCCGCCCCGAGGTCGGTCCCCTCGGTGGTGGGCGCGCCACCAGCAACAAAGAACACGCATGAGCCGTCGCCCTGCTGGACTACGCTTCCTACTCTTTTTGTCTGGCGGGCCTGCAGCGGGGCCGCCCGCGGCCCACTTGCGCGGAGACGAAGTTGGGATGGGCGACGATAAGGTTCATCGCGCTTCTCCAGAAGTCGCAGCTGCTGCTTGGCAAACGCGTCGGGGGCGCGGGGTTCTGCCTCGTGGATTGCCTCTGGGCCCAAGATTAGCTTGATTCCCAGGGCGTGGCCAGCTCAGCGCTCGCTGACCGATTTTGGCACGTCTTAGGGCTCTGCGCGCCATCGCAAAAATTCGCCCCTGCCTGCTTGAGCATCTCCGCTGGCTGGTCGTAGTTGTCACGGGCCCCGTGCTCGTCGGCGTGTTCAATTTGGCGCAGCCGATCTTCGGGCAAGCCCCGGCGTAGTGGGACTGGTACTTCAGCCCTGCAGATTCCCCCTGCGACGCGCTCTTCGACCAACAATCAACCCGCTCCGTGGCCGTCGGGGAGCAAGACGGCGAGCTCGATCGTTGCGGTGCTTGGCCGAGGTGCCCGTGCACGCCGAAGAACGCGCCGACCTGCGCGCCGCCGTCATGCCTCGCCTGTGCCAGGCCTCGTGGAGCTCGGCCTCGACGAACTCCTTGCGCGCGCGCGCTCGCGCGCTCGCTTGAGGGAGATGAGGGCCTTGCTGTAACCCCTGATCGCGTCTCCGAGCTGGCGCAACTCCACCTATGCAGAGGCCGATGATGGACTAGCGACCAGTGTCGAGGGGTGGTCGCTCGTGCTGCTCGTGCCCCCCCGCCCCTCGCCATGGCCCCCTGACGCCCGTGCGCCGTCGAAGCCCTGCTGCGCGCTGCGCCTCCCGTTTCAGACCGTTTGGCGCAGCGGGAGCGACGGCGGGGAGGGGCTGGGAGGGGCCGTTGCCGCGCTCGCTCACGCCTGCCGCGTCGCTGGGCAAGCCCTCTTTGAGGGCGTCGGGGTGGCAGCCGAAGCGCGCGTGCCACTGCTCCCTCCATCGCGACCCCCCGACCCCCGTGCGCCGCCTACTCTGCCGCGCGCTGCGCCTCCCGCCCCGGACTGTTGGAGCGGGGCGACGGTGGGGAGGGGCTGCGAGGGGCAGTGGCCGCGCTCACCTAGGCCTCCGACGCCGCTGGACATGCGCTCTGCGACGTAGCCGTAGCGCGCAGGTGCGCGGGCGCCTGCTCCTTCAAGGCAAACAAGATATGTTGTTTTAAACATTTAAATTCTATTGTTCGGTTTAAAACATGCATCTTCTATGCTGTTTGCTTGCTTTTCCTTTTGCCGGGGGGAAGTGGCGCAAGGCCACCTCGCGGACGGCGGCGATCACCAGCGCGTCGTGGCCCGTGACGGCCGAGCGGCTCGACGGGATCTCGAGGGAGGGCTTCAGCTCGAGCATCTTCTCATGCAGGTCCCGGGGAAAAAAAACTCCCCCTTCACCCCTGCAGCGCGGCCCCCGCAAATTTCAGCCGATCCGAGCCAGCGCCGGTGGGGTGGCAGCTGCGAGGTCGGAGGGGTGATGAGGAGCTTGCACGCGGTGGGGACGTGGTCCAGGGCCGCCATCATCGAGCGGGCGGCCCCCGCCGTGCGCCTCCATGCGCGGGACCATTGTACGAGGGCCAACGCCGACTCGGGGATCGCAGTGAAGTCGATCTGCGAGGAGCCGTGCATGCCGAAGCAGGTGTCCCCCGCGGGCGCGTATGTATTCACCGCCACTATTTAGGTAGTGGGGAGCAAAAAATACAACAGTCTCCCCACGAACGTCTCGACCTCAGAGCCAAAGTCGCCAGCCACTTCGTCGTCCTCGTTGCACTTACGCAGCCCTGGGTTCAGGCCAATGAGGATCACAGGGGGTGTATCTGTGCGGCGCCAAAAGCAACTGCTCGCTGCTCGCTCGCCCATCGGGTCAACTCAACTCCCGTATACTTGCATGTTTCGGTGCCTCCCGCAGTCGTTGGAAGTGGTTGGTCGTAACGAGCAGAAGTTGCCAACAAGAGAGGGCTCGACGCCACGGGCACAATGCCTCTTCGACCACGGAGAAAAGCAGTGGCTGGCACAATGCGTCTAATATCCTTGGCGCCGGAGAACTGTTTGCTCAACAGCACTGCGCGTCTACAGAATTTCGTCACCGTACTAGGCGATGCCCGCCCAACTGGAACTGATCATGATCAGCACTCTTAGCTGCGTGGTGCGCTTCAGTTGCCCACGCCGTGACCCCATTGCCTGGGAGTCCCACGGTCGCGACGCCCCGCAGGGCACTCGATACCTCATCCACGCGGTACGTCCTGCTCAACGACTGCGGGTTCCATGCGCTGATGAAGCTCCACGTCGCCTCTGTCACAAAGCCCAGCGCCGCGCACAGCGCCAGCACAGTCGAGAGGCACGCTCGTCTGCCCCCGAAAGCGGGGGGGCACATTGGACCTCATGGCTCGCCAGCGGCCGCGCCTGCCCCCATTGCTGCCCGAGGCCCTCTCGGGAGAGGTTCCGATGGATGGGGGGGGGGGCCTGCGCGGGGTGGGGCCGGAGGAGGAGGAGGAGGAGGAGGAGGAGGAGGAGGAGGGGGAAGATGAGGAGGAGGAGGAGGAGGAGGAGGAGGAGGAGGAGGACTGGCACTAACGAGATGAGCACGGACAAACTCGGGCTTGTGCAAGGCCGACAGCGGCCGCTTTTGGGCAGGCGACTTGTTCCCCCAAGCGGAAAACATCCATGACATCACCGACAACGAGTCCTGTTCGAAACGGACAGGAGCTGCTGCCGGTCATTGTCCACGTTCTTTCCGCACCCACTTCGTTCGTGCCGAGGGGAGGCAAGCGCACAACAGGACCATCGGAAGATGACCAGAGGACAGCGACTTAAAGACAACGGCGACTCAAAATCGATCCCCAGTCCCCTCGCGGGGCCCAAGCGCACACATCCTTGGAACTGCGACCAACCGTGGCGACGAAGGCCCCACCCCCCCGAAACCCAACTACCGTTACGTCGGGCATGTCCCCCTACAGGCGGATTTTGGACGGACATTTTTTGTTCAAAAAAAAAACGCCCCAACATATTCAAACATAGTAAAAGATGATCGAAACATAATCCCCTGACTATTTCTTGCTATTTTCGAATATTCATCCTGTAGAGGGACAAGCCCGAATGAAAAACTACCGGTGTCTCGACTCGCCCTCCTCTGAAGCAGGCGGCCCGGGGTGTCAGAGGAAACCTCCGTCGGGCTTGGCGCTGGCGGGCTGGAGATCACGCCCGAAAGGGGCCTCCTGCTGGTCCTCGGGGAGGCCGCTCGCGCGTCCTCCTCCTCCTCCTCCTCCTCCTCCTCCTCGCCTCCTCCTCCGCCTCCTCCTCCTCCTCCTCCGCCTCCTCCTCCTCCTCCTCCTCCTCCGCCTCCTCCTCCTCCTCCTCCTCCCCTCCTCCTCCTCCTCCTCCCTCCTCCTCCTCCTCCTCCCCTCTTCTCCTCCTTCCTCCTCCTCCTCCTCCTCCTCCTCCTCCTCCTCCTCCTCCTCCTCCCCCCCTTCCTCTTCCTCCTCTTCCTCCTCCTCCTCCTCCTCTTCCGAGGGTGCCCCCAGACGTCCTCCGACGTAGTGAACAACTCGATGCCTAGGCCTTTCGTCGCTGTCGGTCTCCGGGGGACGCGTGCCCTTGAACAACGACTCGGGATGCCAAGCCGACCCACGAGGAAAGGCCGGGACTTCCAGGGGCCCCGCCTTTGAAAAACATGGTGCGTCGGAGATCTGGGGCCTCAGCACCCCCCCGGCAGAGCTCAACTGACCAGGCCAACATCGTGGTTGGCAACCTGCCGACGGACCTCCTCCTGCTCCTCCTCCTTTTCGCTCTTCTCGACCTCCTCCTCCTCCTCCTCCTGCTCCTCGTTTTCCTCCTCCTCCTCCTCCTCCTCCTCCTCCTGCTCCTCGTTTTCCTGTTCCTCGACCTTCTTCTTCCCCTCCTCCCCCTCCTTTCGTTCTCCTCGACCTCTTTCTCGTTTTCCTCGACCTGTTTCTCGTGCTCCGAAGCCCCGACCCTCCAGGATCGAGGATGGGATCGGGCTTGTCCGGTCGGTTCTCAGGCGTTTCAAGCCTTTGCTGAGATCTCTGGAGGCATCTGGGAGCCTCCAGCGGTGGACCGCCTGCTAAGATCTGGGGCGGAGGCAGATCTCACAACTCGTGCCTCCTGCTTCTCCTCCTTGTCGCTTTCCTCGCCCTCATCGTGAAGCGCATGGGAACTCCGTTCCCGACGGACCCTCCGTCGCCTGGCCCTTCCCGCAAGCCTAAGCGCAGGCGTCTGCACCGAATATGCCGTTGGCATTACCACCAGGGGCCACTCAGTCGCCTCCTTTCCCTCCCCCTCCTCCTCTTCCTCTTCCTCCTCCTCCTCCACCTCCTCCACCTCCCCATCATGCAGTTTTCGTCGAAGCTTCGTTTATGGTACTGCAAGGCGTGCGGATGCTACGCCTCTGTCGTTCTCCGCGAACTGGGGAAGATGTGCACCGACAGGGTCACTCCCCACAGGGCAGAGTATTTGAGCCGCATCTCGCACGGCCTCGAGCCCAAGGTGCTGAGTGCCGCCGAGAAGCTCAAGAGAGGCAGAGTTTAGTGCAGTACGTATGTGTCTCCCTGTGCATCACACGTGGGCGGGCATCAGTTGACATTGTCACATGGTCATACTCATACTCATACGCCACCTCCCCATCATCAACGTGTTCATCTTCCTCTCCTTCTTCGTCCTCCTTCACTCACAAAGACCAATCGATGCATATCCGCTAAACGAAATCAACGCGTGAACTAGTGTCGGAAATGCGCAGAGGGGGAATGTGCATATACCCAGCACGAGCTGAATTGCCAGCATGGCAGGTCCTTCAGCAGGAAGCAAGCAAACTGCGATATGAAGAGAAGCTACACGTGCGATGCTCCAGAACATTGTGCATTGTTTTGTGCTGTATTGAGGGCACAACGCAATGCGACACAACATGTTGCGTCGCATGTGTGCTTGTTGGCGTTGTACTGGTCTGCACTGCATTGCGCTGCAACATACATCGCAACGCATTGCAAACACAATGCAACGCGACGCAATTCTTGCTCACAAAAGGTAGCCGGCATGCATTTGTATAAAGCGATAATACGTCATGCAGCCCAGCTTATCGCAAGCCAACGCAATGCAAGGCAATGCGGCGCAATGCAAACACAATGCAACGCGATGAAAAACAACGACGCGCAAACCACGACACCGCAACCAACAAAGCTTTGCAAACGCAGTGCGCGCCTACATGATGCAATGCACAGCCATGCTGCAGTGTGACACAACGAACACCACTGCAATTCTAAGCAGCGTAACGCAATGCAACTCGAAACACGTACCATATGCAATGTCGAGAAATCAATGGTGCAACACCATGCGATCGAGCATTGCAACCAGCGCAGAGCAACGCAACATCATGCAGCAGCAGTGAATAAGAAATAATGCACTTCTTGATCAAAAAAAAAGGTCACCACGGTTCACAACGCAACGCAATGCACATGATCACACTCGCAGAACAAGACACACCAATGACATCCAATGCGGAACAAACTGATACAGAACAATGCAGAAGGGCCTCAGCGCAAAGTCATGCAAATCCGCGCAATGAAGCACAGTGCGCATGCAAAGCGCAGCAATGGGATGCGATGCAGCGAAAAAATAAGCACAACGAGCGGCAAAGCAACGCCATGTAACTCAATGCAGTGTACTGCGAAGCAGAAGGACGCAGCCCAATGCAACGTGCTTCAGGGTGCCGCCACGCAACGCTACGCGAAGACATGCAGCGCAATGCGACTGCAACTTACGAGGCCAGGACACCCACAGGTTCGCCCATCTGCGCAGCGGCCCCGTCAGGCCTCTTCCTGCGCGCCTGGACCCACTGCCTCGGCTCCCTGGCGGCCGCCGCACGCGTGGCCCCCCTCGCCCTCCCTCTCCCGGCGATGGCCCCCTGTGACCAGGGCCCCGATGTCCACGCAGGTCGGGGAGACGTAAGACCTGGGTGCAAGGGACTCGGAGATCCCCGACGAGGTCGTCAAAAAAATGACGAGGCCGAGCCTGCATTTTGACGGGGCCTCCCGCTGCAGACATCCCACGAAACTCCTCCTCGTCAAAATCCGAGGCGTGGTCGTCAAAAAACGATGGCGAACCCGAGTCCTGGCAAACCCGGGTCTTACGCTCCCCCGAGCAGGGTGTGCACACTGGAGGCTCGCTTTCGTGCCGCCACAGATGACGACGGCCATCCTTAGCACTCGCCGCTGCCCCGTGTCTGGGCCGGTACCCCTGGGCTCCGCAGGGCCACTCGTGGCGCTGGTGGTGGCGCTGACGTCCAATGCGATGAGCTCTTGAAGGCCGCATTGATCCCTGGCTTTACGTCGGGCCTGTCCCCCTACAGGGGGCTTTTGGGCGAAAAATTAAGAATACCCCAAAATGCCCCCCCCAAATGCAAAAAAATAGCAAAAAACATCGTCCCCAGACTATTTTTCGACTATTTTTGAACATTCTTCGTGTAGGGGACAGGCCCGACTTAACCCTGGCTGCTCCTTCCAATCTCTGGCTGCTCTGTCGGGCCCAGCCGGAATCGGCCGCGCGGGCCACATCAGAACTCGTCGCGCGGGCGGCGCTTGCGGATATCCAACCCCTTGGTCTCCACCACGGTCTGCATCAGCGAGCCCGCGTCTTCCAGCACGGCGTTGATCCCCCAGCCCGCGAGCTCTTGAAGGCTGCGTTGATCCCTGGCTGCTCCCTCCAATCTCTGGCTGCTCCTTCCACGCCAGCACGCTGGCGCTGACCCGGCTGTGGTGGCGAAGCAGGCGCGCGAGCTCCTGCAAGCGCTGCCCGGCTCCAGCCGCGCCCCGCGGCAGCGGCGGCAGCTCGGTGTGATGGGCCCACTTTCCACCACCGCTACCACACGCAGGAGAGGGAGGAGGAGGAGGAGGAGGAGGAGGAGGAGGAGGAGGAGGAGGAGGAGGAGGTGGAGGAGCAGGAAGACCTCCTCATCCTCCCTTCTCCCCCATCCTACATACGGTAGTGGTGGTGGAAGACACAACCCTCTCGGCCGGGCCCGCGGCCAGGCCCTGCCGCGGGTCCGGCGCCTTGCCCTGCACCCTGGCGCACTGCGGCCGAGCTGCGCGCTCGCGACGGCGACGCACGGGCCGCACCTGCTCTCCATCGCCAGCTTTTTCTCGACGAGCGCCATTTCTGGGCAGATCGGGATACTGACCCGGGAGAGTACGTCTTCACGGTGAAGGAAGTCAACAGCGTCGTGTCGACAGCGTAGTGTCAACAGCGTCGGAGATACCTTGCTGACCCGGGTCAATCCAGACCCAGGCCAGTCAGGCCTTGCAGGATTCTGCAAGATCCTGCATGATCCTGTAGAGTCCTGCGCCCAGGCCCTGGTCAGAGCGCCACTGGCCCCGCAGGATCCTGCAAGATCCGGCGCTCTGACTGACCCCCGTCTGCATTTACCCCCGTCCCTCGAGCCCCGAAGGGAGCGGGTCCTGAGAGGGACCCGAACGGGTCCTGGATCCAGGGGCCGCTGCCCGAGGCCATGCCCTTCGCCCCGAGACGTCCTCTGGCAGTCCTGGGGCCCGTGGAGGGCCCCAGGGGGCCAAGCAGATCTGCGAAAACCTTGCAGAACCGTTTCCCTCGGGACCCGAATGCCTCGTGCTGGCTGTCAGGCGAGGAGGAGGAGGAGGAGGAGGAGGAGGAGGAGGAGGAGGAGGAGGAGGAGGAGGAGGAGGAGGAGCGACCCGCCCTTCGACGCTGCGGGGTGGTCACGCGCGCGGGCAGCCCTGCCTCGGCACTCTGGCGTCGCAGCCGCTGGCGCCCGAGCCTGGCCAGGCGCGCGTCGAGAGGGAGCTGGCGATGGAGGGCAGGAGCGAAGCATTGCAACAAAAACCTGTTGCAATCCTTCGTTTTGCAATGCAGTTTTTTTTTTGCAATCCAGTTTTTTTTTTTTGCAATCCATTGTTTTTTTTGGCAATCCTTCGTTCAAGGTTTTTTTGCAAGCCTGCGCTTCCCTGCCACCTCCGTGTCCTCAGGGCTCGCGCTGAAGCCCCCGCCGAGGGCCCACGGGAGAGGGGCGGCGTCTGCGGGCGCGCCGAAGGCCGCGGGTCGCTCCACGCTGCGGACCGGGGGGCCCTCCGAGCGCCTCGCGCAGCAGGGCCCGATGACGACGCTCCCTGCGCCTCCGACTAGGAAGTCGCTGACGGGGGGAGTCAACGGCGGGGCAGAGACGTGCCATTTCTGGCACCTTTGAGGCCCGCGGCTGCCGCGTGGGGGCCGCTGCGGGCCCCGAGGCGATAGCCTTAAGTCGGGCGTGTCCCCCTACAGGGGGATTTTCGACGAAAAATTAAGATTACAAAGAAAAATCTCCCAAATGGTCAAACAATATTCAAAAAATACTCCCCAGACAATTTTTTTACTATTTTTGAAGATTCCCCCCTGTAGAGGGACGGGCCCGACTTAACGATAGCCATGCCCGCGCCCGGGCCGCCACCTGCGGCGCGTGCCAGTAAGGATGAGGGCCATCTTGCTGGGACGACTCCGCGGAGTCGGCCTTGCTCAGCGAACGTCCTTGCCCCACTCACGACCATCCACTAAGTCGCGAGCCCCAGGGCGCTCCCATGGTCTGACCGCGTTCGCATTCACTGTCGTTTGACCCCGACCCTTGATAGATCCCCCCTCATACCCTATTTTTTGGTCCCGCCCCGATGGTATAATCTACTTGTAATATATCATGCATCTGCCACTGTGCATCTGGGCACGGAGTGCCTAATCCCCTGAGCCTCAGTCCTCAATCCTGCAGTTTTTTTGGGGGGCCCGGACCCCAAATTCTCAAATTCGCCGGGGCTTGTCGCGGTTCCCCTGGGGTTCCAGGCATCTTGTCGCATGACTTTTTCGGGCCCAAGAGGGCCCCAAGATGGCCCCAAGACAAGTCAAGAGGGCCTCAACCAGCCCCCGAGACGGCCCAAGAGGGCCACGAGACGCCCAAAGGTCGTCTCAAGACGCCCAAGATGGCCTCAAGATGCCCCATAAGGCCTCCAAGACGCCCCAAGAGGGCTCCGAGAGGCTTCAAGAGGCACAAATCATTGATTTCATTAGGTTTTTGGCAGATTTTGGCGTTCTCGCCTTTTCGGCTTTCCGACGCTCCACGATGGCCCAAGTGGCCCCCAAGTCCACCCCAAAACTGCACAAGAGGCCTCCAAGACGGCCCCAAGACGGCCTAAGACCACCCCAAGACGGCCCAAGAGGCGTCCAAGACGGCCCAAGAGGGCTCCAAGACGGCCACAAAAGGGGCCCACGAGAGGGAATGCGAACCGAAAATCCGAATCTTCCGCCCCAAGGGTCCCCCAGGGCCCAAGAGGCGCCTAGGAAGTCCCCAGAGGCCCCCCAGAGGCCCCCAAGGGGCCCCAAGAGGCTCCCAAGAGGTCCAAGAGAGGCCCCAAGAGGCTCCCAAGAGGCTCCCAAGCGGTCCGCAAGCGGTCCCCAAGAGCCATCTAACCTGCCTCCAAGGAGGCCCTCGAGAGGCCTCCAACAAGATCCCAACGAACATCCAATAGGCTTCATACCCACAACCCAGGCACGGTGGCGGGATAGGCCGAAGGCCATTCGATTTTCGGATCAGCGCGAGATCGCAACCAACGTGCTCATAACCGCTCCGCCTGCTCTGCCTGGGCGTCGGCGGCATCCTTGTCCCTGCTCTGGATGGCCGTGATGGCCGCCTCCAGCTGCGATGCACGGCACCGCCCCAAGGAACACCCTCGAGCGCGGGCTCGGGCGCTACCTTGGCCAGGTCTGCCTCGCTGGCCTCTGGCTCCTGTCTATGGAGCTACCTGGCCTGCACAGTTTCCATCTTCGCCCCGATGTCCTGCTGGGCGTCCGCCGCTCTTCCCCGAATGCGAGCGGCTTTCCTCTTCTCGCAGCGGTCGCACAGGCCTTCGGCGTGGATCCGGTTCCGCTCCCCGCTGGCCTGCGCGACACACTTTGACAGCGCGTGTGCCTTCTGGCTCTTGGGGGGTGGGCTTCCTCGTGGGTGGACTCCCCTCTGCAGCTCGTTCGCCGCGTCGGAGAAACGGGAGACGTGCCCCCATCCTCGGTCTGCGGGCGTGGGCCGCGCACCCTGCCGCGCAGCCTGGCAGGTCCTCGCCTTGCCCCCCTCGCGAGCACCCATCTGCGCTGCCTCTGCGTCGGGTTCCTGGGGCCGCCCACCACGGCGTCGGCACGGTGGCCCGCGGCCAATCCTTTTCGCTCGGCGCGCGTAGCGGCGCGTCTTGCCTCCCAGCACCCAGTGGCGCCGCAGGAGGAGGAGAAACGTCCGTAGGGGGACCTGCTGGCAGGCCGATCCCTTGCTCGGCACGCCTGCTGTGGTGGAGGCAGGGGGGATCGAGGAGGAGGGGGAGGAAGCGAAGATGGCAGACGGTGTGCTCTCCCCACAGGGGGGCGAGCACAACCAAGCCCAAACCCAGACACTTTTTTGGATCCGCGGGTCGAGAGCGCACCTCTTCCGGTCGAAGCTAAGCGGGCCGCGCGAAGCTTGAATTAGAAAGCCCAAACCCAGACACGAACTGCAGGGAAGGGTGGGTGGCGAAGTGCGAAGAACGCCCGGCTGCGAGCTTTGCTGCCCCCCCCCAGGTCCTGAGCCGCCGAGACTCCACTCGAGCATGAGCTCCTCCTGTGGGCCTCGGGCGCGAGTGGCGCGGAGCAGAGGGGGAGCACCTCCTCAGCCGCTCTCGCGCTCGCACGCGTCTCTGTCCTTTCCCGCCGCCCGTCCCCCGCCTTCCTCCTCACGCCTGATCTGATGCTACCTCTACATGCACTCTCCTTGCCTCCATGCTCCTCATCATCCCCTCTCTGCGCCCCCTTCCCTCCCCCTTTCCCAACCCTCATGCTGACACCATGTCCAGTCTCCCTCCTCTTCGTGCTCCTCGCCCCTGCCCTGATCTTGGTACTCTCTCTCTTCCTCCCGTCCCCTTCCTCCGTCTGCGGGCTTCGGGAGCAAAACTCTCGCACTGACCCTCGTGGCTGCGCAGAGGACCTCCCTCCCGTCGCCGAGCAGCCGAGCGAGAAAGACCACCTCTGCCAGGGGTCCGTGGCTTCTTGCGACACTTCTGCGAGAACGACCACCCGATGCTCCATTTTTTTTTGTTTGTTTTGAAACATCCTTCTGTGTTACATCCTTCTGTGCTTTTCGCGCTCTTCAGTCTTCGAGGGCCCCAAGGGGGACCTGCTGGGAGCCCCAGGCCCTAGGTCGGCCCAGAACAGCCCCAAAAGAGCACCGAGCACCACGCTGGCCCACGAAGGACCCTGGAGAAGCCCAAGATGCCTCAAGAAGGCTCCTAGACGACCCAATACGGCAATACGGTTCCAAGACGGCCCCCAGGGATCTCCAGACGGCTGAGAGAACCCCAAGACGGCTCACCAGAGCCTCGAGACGGTCCAAGTAGGCTCCGATGGACATTCAAGACTGCCCCACAGGAGGCCCATGCAGCCCCAAGACGGTCCTAATAGTCTCCATGACATATGTGACGACCTTCTGGGCAGTGCTCTAGGGGTCACCTCACTGAGTGCTTCGCTTTCACGTGGTGGTTTTGCCGCATACATCTGAATAACCCTTGTTGGGCTGGAGTAAGTCGTCAACCACATGATCCTTCTGTCTGTCATCCTCCCCCCTCCTTTGCTTTGAACAGACGTTGTGCTGCCATGCCGCCGGTCGTGTCCGTGCCCGTGGTACCCCAGCGGGTGCCACGGATTGTGCGAAGCAGCCAAAAGAATGGCAGACGGGATCGGACAGCAGAGGACGAACAAGAGGGACGAGGGAGGAACAAGCGGGAAGATCCCTCTCTTCGCCCATCCATCATCTCCCCTATCCCCCCTCGTGCCCGTCTGATCCCTTGCGAGCCTTCTGCTCGCGCGTCTCCCCGACGAAGAGCCTTCCAAAACGACAACCTGCGTCGATTGTCGTGTCCACGACGGCCTCCTCGCGGGGGGTGCGCAGGGCAGGGGAGGAAGAAGAAGACGAGGACGATGAGGAAGAGGACGGGTGGAGGAGGAAGGCAGCGGGAGCGAGTGAACGAGGAAAAGGCGGCTTGGGGGGTAAGGGCTCTTGCCTTGCTCCATGCATATGGCTTGCTTGAGCCCAAGTCTCATTCGCGCCTCCCTCGCTCTTTCAATCCACTTCAGCGCTGCAGGGGCAGCCACGTTTAAAACACATTGTCAATACCTGGCGCCGACGCGAACCATCCTGTAAACCATCGCGAACCCAGAACACTTGGTTTTTGTACTCTCGGTGTGTTGCATTGTTTCCCCTGGGGCTGTAGGCGACCCGAGGAGGATGAGGAGGAGGAAGAGGAGGAGGAGGAGGAGAAGGAGGAGGAGGTGGAGGAAATGGAGGAGATGGAGGAGATGGAGGAGGAGGAGGAGGCGGAGGAGGAGGAGGGAGGAGGAGGAGGAGGAGGAGGAGGAGGAGGAGGGAGGAGGAGGAGGAGGAGGAGGAGGAGGAGGAGGGAGGAGGGGGAGGAGGAGGGGGAGCAGGAGGAGGAGGGAGGAGGGAGGAGGAGGAGGGGGAGGAGGAAGAGGAAGGAGGGAGGGAGGAGCGAGACAGGAGGGGACAGGAAAGGCGTATCCAGGGACTGCAGTGGTCTGACAATCGCTGAATCCCAAAGACATCGTGTGAGTTACTTCCCAAAGAAGCCGTACAGTGCGTGGCTAGGGCAAACCGAGGGATACGTTCCAGAGGGCAGGAGCTCGGTGGGCCGATGCCGCTGTCCAATATTCCTCAACAGTCTCCGTCGTCCACTTCGACCGCGGACGCCCCGCGTCCCACCCGCGAAGCTCACGCACCTCCCTTGTGGGCCCGCAAAACGTGGCAAGCGTGCCATATTCTCGACACCACAGGGGGTGCGCACGGGGTGGTCCCTGACCGCGGCCGCTATCCGTGGCGGTCGTCCAAAGCACAGTAGGCGTGGCGTCTTCTCGACACCATAAACGGGTGCGCACGGGGTGGTCCCTGCGCGCGGCCGCTATCCGTGAACAAGCGTGGCGTTTTCTCGACACCACCCAGGGTGCGCACGGGGTGGTCCCTCAGCGTGGCCGCTATCCGTGACGGTTGTCCAGGGCACAGCAGGCGTGGCGTTTTCTCGACACCACAAGGGGTGCGCATGGGGTGGTCACTGACCGCGGCCGCTATCCGTGACGGTCGTCCAAGGCACAGCAGGCGTGGCGTCTTCTCGACACCACCCAAGGTGCGCACGGGGTGGTCCCTGCGCGCGGCCGCTATCCGTGACGGTCGTCCAGGGCACAGCAGGCGTGGTGTCTTCTCGACACCACAAAGGGTGCGCATGGGGTGGTCCCTGAACACGACCGCTATCCGTGACGGTCGTCCTTGCCCTAGCAGGCGTGGCATATTCTCGACACCACCCGGGGTGCGCACGGGGTGGTTACTGACCGCGGCCGCTATCCGTGACGGTCGTCCAAGGCACAGCAGGCGTGGCGTCTTCTCGACACCACAAGGGGTGCGCACGGGGTGGTCCCTGCGCGCGGCCGCTATCCGTGACGGTCGTCCAGGGCACAGCAGGCGTGGCGTCTTCTCCACAAGGGGTGCGCATGGGGTGGTCCCTGAACACGACCGCTATCCGTGACGGTCGTCCTTGCCCTAGCAGGCGTGGCATATTCTCGACACCACCCGGGGTGCGCACGGGGTGGTCACTGACCGCGGCCGCTATCCGTGACGGTCGTCCAAGGCACAGCAGGCGTGGCGTCTTCTCGACACCATAAACGGGTGCGCACGGGGTGGTCCCTGCGCGCGGCCGCTATCCGTGACGGTCGTCCAGGGCACAGCAGGCGTGGCGTCTTCTCGACACCACAAGGGGTGCGCATGGGGTGGTCCCTGAGCACGACCGCTATCCGTGACGGTCGTCCTTGCCCTAGCAGGCGTGGCATATTCTCGACACCACCCGGGGTGCGCACGGGGTGGTCACTGACCTCGGCCGCTATCCGTGACGGTCGTCCAAGGCACACAGCAGGCGTGGCGTCTTCTCGACACCACAAGGGGTACGCACGGGGTGGTCCCTGCGCGCGGCCGCTATCCGTGACGGTCGTCCAGGGCACAGCAAGCATGGCGTCTTCTCGACACCGCAAGGGGGCGCGCATGGAGGTGGTCCCTGAGGGCGGCCTCTATCCGTGACGGTGGTGCGCGGTGCTCAGGGCACATCGGTACGCAAGCTTGCTATCCGTGCCGGTCGTGCTCAGGGCACAGGGGGACGCAAGCGAGGTGAGTGGTATCATCACGAAGATTATTTGGCCACCTTGGCTCATGCCGGTTCAGACCGTTCGGGTTTGCACGCAGGCGTGCTCGCGCCGGTGAGTGTCTGTCAAGTTGAGAGGAGTGCGGAGGAGTTGCGAGGAGGAGAAGTTGAGAGGAGTGCGGAGGAGTTCAGAGGAGCGCGGAGGAGTTGAGAGGAGTGCGGGGGAGTTGGGAGGATTGGGTGGGACGAGGAGGAGGAGGAGGAGGAGGAGGACGACGACGACCACGAGTGCGGCGACGAGTACGGCGAGTACTACGAGTACAACGAGTACGACGACGACGAGTGCGACGGCGAGTACGACGACGAATGCGAAGACGAGTGCGACGGCGAGATACGACGATGAGATACGACGACGAATAACACGACAGAACGACGACGAGTACGACGACGAGTACGACGACGAGTACGACGACGAGTACGACGACGAGTACGATGACGAGTACGACGATTGCGACGACGAGTACGACAAGTACGACGACAACGAGTGGGACGACGACGACGAGTACGACGACGACGAGCGCGACGAGTACGACGACGACGAGTACGACGTAAAATACGACGACGAAGTAGGACGATTGTCAATAATCTCCTCATCATCGTTGCATCGGTGTTCGGTCTCGCCGGGGCCTTGCATCCTTTGTATCATATGTGTTTTTTTCCTGAACCTTCCACTATTCCCACCTTTTCCACCCTCGTCCCGCCCCTCCTCCCCGTGTCCTCCGCCTCCTCTAGATCGCTCAAGCCCACTGCGTCTCGAGCCCCCTTGTCATCCGCCTTCTCCCACTTGCAAACGAACGATCAAGAGCATGAACTTCTCTCTTACCGTTCATTCGATCTCGTCGTGTACGACCACAAGCTGCTCTTCATGATTGGGTTATGGCTCCCTGACTGGGACAGTCGGCGGCTCTACTATATGGCGCAGCTGGCTGGGTCCATTCGCAGCGTCTACCGGGAAATCAACGACGTGGCGCGCCAACCGTACATCCAGCGCGCTGCCATTCAACAACATATGCCGTTGTTCCGCCACCCCGCCCGCGGAGGCATCCCTGCGATAGCCCCGCCCGTGCCCGACGCTGTCCCCGGCGCAGCGCCCGATGCCGATCCAGAACGCGCGCCTCCTGTGACGAGGGCCCAAGCGCGAGTCACGGATAGTCGGTCATTAGGCTGGGCTTTGCGACAGGGGGCCACCGATGTGTTCAGGGAATTTTTATTGCGTTTTACGGCTATCGCGACGGCCTGTCCAGGCGATTTGTCATATGTTGCATTGGTTTGAGGCGCGGTCAGAAGCGTTCTGCCGAAGACAGCGTTCAGTTTTTTATTATCTCTTGGACCCTGCCATAGGCTTTTCGCCGAAGGTTGCATTCCTTCGCATTCTTTTTTCTCTCAGATCGCGTTCCATAGTGTTCGTTGCCTCGTGGGCGCCGCAGATCGCTTTCCATGTTTATTTATCAGAAACTTATCTTATATTCTATCCACTCTCCTCCCTCCTCTCCTCTTTACTGGCCAACGGTATCTGCGGGGCAACGGCCACCACTATCATTATCACATGCTTCACGTCATCTTTCAGTACTCCAGTCATGATATAAATATGTGGGGTTCCTCGGTAACGTAATTTGTTTTTGTTTGTGCTATATATATGTGTAAGAGAGAGAGAGAGAGAGAGAGCGTGATCCACCGCCGCTTTACTGTGGAAAATTGTCGCCCTTTTCCTCCGGAACCCGGGGTTCCCCCCCCCCCTCTGAAAATCCCCTCCCCCCTGCTGGACCCCCCCCCCCCCCCTCCCCCCCCCCCCCTTCCCCCGGCAAACCCTCCCCCCTCGCCTAACCCCCCCCCCCCCCCCCCTCGAACTCGAAAACCGGGGGGGGGTCACTACCGGTTCGAACCCCCCCCCCCTCGAAAACCGGAGGGGGGGGTCACTACCGGTTCGAACCACTGAGCTGTCCCACTGTTCCCACCACTGTCCCCACTGTCCCCACCACTGTCCCCACTGTACCTCTGTCCCATTGTCCCACCGCCGTCCTCGCCACCGCCTTCACCACTGTCCCCACCACCACTGTACCCTCCACTGTCCTACTGTTTCCACCACATTCCCACTGTCCCCACACCACTGTCCCCACCACCACCGTCCCCACCACTGTCCCACTGTCCCCACTGTTCCCACCATTGTCCTCACCATTGTCCCCACCACTACCGTCCCCACCACTGTCCCACTGTCCCCACCACTGTCCCGCTGTCCCCTCACCACTGTCCCCACCACCACCGTCCCCACCACTGTCCGCACCCCCCCTCGGTTTTCGAAGGGGGGGGGGGGGTTCGAACCGGTAGTGACCCCCCCCGGTTTTCGAGTTCGAGGGGGGGGGGCTCGAACCGGTAGTGACCCCCCCCTCTTTTCAGGATGAACTGGGGGGGGGAGGAGGGGTTCGAACCGGTAGTGACCCCCCCAGGTTTTCCGGAGAGGGGGGGGGGGGAGGGGTTCGAACCGGTAGTGCCCCCCCTCGGTTTTCCGCCAGCAGCGGTAGAACACGCTCTTTCATATATTATTATTATTATTACTATTATTATTAGTATTATTATTAGTATTATTATTATTATTGTTGTGATTATGATTATGATTATGATGATGATGATTATTATTATCTTCATCTGTATAACAAGGACACATCAGGCGTGCCGTCTCTCATATTGCTTGCCAGACTGAGTCCGAAGGCGCGGTGTTCAGGAGGTGTCGGTTCAGTTGCAGCTTTTGCTGATGGTGCACGTGGCTGAAAATGTATAACTTCTGTGGTTGCCCCCGCGGCTTGGACGCTCTGGTTCCCTCGTGCAAAGACGAGAACATTCGTGTTTGCCCGGTTCACACACGTCCCTGTCATGTGCAAGGTTTTGCGAGGGCCACTGATTTGCATTGCGTGAATCCGTCTGACCGTAGCTTGCGTGAGCTGTGTGGTGGCCGGTCCGCGCAGGAGCTTTGATCGAATTATCGTGCCGACGGCAAAGAATTTGGAGCGAGTGCGACAATTTCTGTGCGGCCAGAAGGTGTTGAGTTTCCATTGTGTCTAGTACTTGCGAGGTGCTACCATTGGCTCACGAGGGGGCCCCAACTCAAATGCTTCGCTACCGCCTACGGAGCCTCAGCTAGGGTCCACATGCCAAAATACACATAGGTTCTTGCGTCTCAATTCGTCACGCACCATACGCGCTTCGTGGCCCCATACTGTGCCCCAGCTGGGGCCCAAATTCTAAAGATCACGCGACATCCCGCCTCTCATGTCGGTATACCCCTCACACGCTTCGTGGCCCCAGATGGGGGCTCCAACGAAAGCCAACATGCTAACACACGAGGTCCCGTCTTTCATGTCGGCACGCCACTCACACGCTACGTGGCCCCACATGGAGCACCAACTAAGCCCCAAATGCCAAAATCCAAACTAGTTCCCACCTCTCATTCTGGCAGGTTGTTTACACTTTCGTGGCCGCCCCATAGGGAGTCCCTGCTAAAACCCACATGGTACAGATCTCATGCATTTAATGTCGGCACGCCCTCAAACGTTCCGTGGCCCAATAAGGAGCCCCAGCCCCCCAACTAAAGCCCGAATATCAAAATCCAAATGGGCTCCCACAATTGATTTGGGCACCCCCCTAAACGCTTCGTGGCCTCATCGGGGGCCCCAACCAACAAAGTTCACATGAGTTCCCGCCTCATGTTTCGTCACGCCATTTTCGAATTTCGTGGCCCCATATGGAACCTCAGCGAAATCCCAAATGCCAAACCATTATCATGAATCCCGCCTCTCATTTCGGTACGCCCCTCACACGGTCCGTGGGCCATAGGGAGCCCAACCTTAAGCCCACAATGCCAAGTTCACATGAGTTCCCGCTTCTCATGCAACCACGCCCATCACGTGCTTCTGGCCCCGCACAGAGCTTCACCTGTAACCCCTGTGCCAGAGTTCACGTGAGGTCCCGCCACTCCTTTCGGCACGTCCCGCACACGCGTCGGAGCCCCACCTAAGTCTCAAGTGCCAAAGTTCACACGAACTCCCGCCTCTCATTTCGGCAGGCCCCTCACACGCTCGATGGCCACATCCGGAACCCGAACCAAGCACCACATGCCACATCTCACTTGACTTCACGCCTATCGTTTCGGCACACCTCCCACACGCCCCAGTGCCACACATCATGTGATTTCCCGCCTCTCCTTTGGCACACCACTCACACGTTTTGTGGTCCAACAAGGCTCTCCAGCTCAGCCCCAGATGCCAAAGTTCAAACGAGCTGGCCCCTCTCATTTCGGGCACAAGGTACCGCCTCTCATTTACAAGGGCTCCCAACTTCGCGCTTCGCGCTGCGCGAAGCGCGAAGTGCGAATAACTTCGCGCTCTCGCGCCGCCTCCCAGGGTAGAAGGGGAGGATGAGGAGGAATCGGAGCCGAACCGCGAAGCGCGAAGCGCGAATAACTTCGCGCACTCGAGGGCGCCCTTGCATTTAGGCACACCCCTCGTACGCTTCGTGGCCCCATCGGACGCTCCACCGAGTGCCCCGTTGCCAGGGTTCGTGTGAGTGCTTTCGAAGCGACCAGCGCGCGCGTCGCAGGGACTCCCCATGCGCTGAGCCTCCACGAAGTGCCCTTGAGCCTTGGACGGGGGCGACGTGTGTATCTCTTGCGGGCGCCAAGAAGAAAACGCTCTACGAACATCCGCTCGCTCCCCAACTCGCGCCCCCGTTATCCAGCCGTGCTCTCGTCGCCTCCGTCCATCCCCTCCGTGCCCCACTTGTTGTTGTTGTTGAACATTATTAATTCTAAAGAATAATTATTGTTGGGGCCCCTGGTGCACGGCCCCCCTGCGCCGCCTAGGCCGCAGCTACATTTTCATCATTTTCGTGAGGAAGCCTCAGGTAATACGATGTCATCAAGATCCGGTTGTTTTGTTGTAATCCGTTTTCCCTTGCAAAAAACACTATAAAATGACATTTCTTGTTCTAATATAATCAAATTTCAAGAATCCCTTGCAAAAAATAAGGTAAAGTGGACATTCGCGCGCGCAAGACGAAATCCTTCCAAAAGCTTAGTGTTCGGAGCGATTTTAACATAAAAACATCAAAAAACCAATGGTTTTTCAACAAAAAAATGTCAAAATCTCATCCCGCGCGCTCTTGCGGATTCGTAGGAAACCCAACACTTTTTAAACATTTCTGTCAAACGGGCTTTTGCGAGCAACTTTTTCGAACTTCTGCGACAACGGTTGCGCACCTGCCAGGGCCATCATCCCTGTCAAATAATACCATGCGGGACACATTCGTTTTTTCTTCGCGCGCGCACGCCGAAATCTCCAAAAACCATTGGGTTTTTAAGAATTTTAGCACCGCGCATCATAAAATCACACGAATCGCACCGTAGGTCCTCGAAAAACACCTGCACGACTTTTCAAAATTTCCACCCGCGCGCGCTGTCCAATGTACCATATGCATCATATGCAACAGATGTTCTGTGGAAGGCTTAACAACTTCTGTGGGTTAACAAGGCTTAACAACTTCTGTGGGTGTACGAACGTAGGCTTAACAACTTCTGTGGGTGTGTACTCCACGCCAGTGTAGTAGCCACGGTCGTCCGCAGGCCACGAAGTGAAGTGTCCGAACGTCATAGGGCGGGAAGCTGGGTGTGGGTGGTGGCGAAGAGTCGTGTGGATATTTGGTAGAGCTTGCACTGCCCCCCCACAAAGTGGGGGTATTGGCTGGCGTCGCATGAAAACCCTGGCACTGGTGAGAACACTGAGCGTTCGGGTAAAGTGATTGTTGAACATTATTAATTCTAAAGAATAATTATTGTTGGGCCCCTGGTGCACGGCCCCCCTGCGCCGCCTAGGCCGCAGCTACATTTTCATCATTTTCGTGAGGAAGCCTCAGGTAATTCGATGTGATCAAGATCCGGTTGTTTTGTTCCCCCCGCTTTCCCTTGCAAAAAACACTATAAAATGACATTTCTTGTTCTAATATAATCAAATTTCAAGAATCCCTTGCAAAAAATAAGGTAAAGTGGACATTCGCGCGCGCAAGACGAAATCCTTCCAAAAGCTTAGTGTTCGGAGCGATTTTAACATAAAAACATCAAAAAACCAATGGTTTTTCAACAAAAAAATGTCAAAATCTCATCCCGCGCGCTCTTGCGGATTCGTAGGAAACCCAACACTTTTTAAACATTTCTGTCAAACGGGCTTTTGCGAGCAACTTTTTCGAACTTCTGCGACAACGGTTGCGCACCTGCCAGGGCCATCATCCCTGTCAAATAATACCATGCGGGACACATTCGTTTTTTCTTCGCGCGCGCACGCCGAAATCTCCAAAAACCATTGGGCTTCTTAAGAATTTTAGCACCGCGCATCATAAAATCACACGAATCGCACCGTAGGTCCTCGAAAAACACCTGCACGACTTTTCAAAATTTCTACCCGCGCGCGCTGTCCTAACAACTTCTGTGGGTGTGTACTCCACGCCAGTGTAGTAGCCACGGTCGTCCGCAGGCCACGAAGTGAAGTGTCCGAACGTCATAGGGCGGGAAGCTGGGTGTGGGTGGTGGCGAAGAGTCGTGTGGATATTTGGTAGAGCTTGCACTGCCCCCCCACAAAGTGGGGGTATTGGCTGGCGTCGCATGAAAACCCTGGCACTGGTGAGAACACTGAGCGTTCGGGTAAAGTGATTGTTGTTGTTGTTGTTGTTGTTGTTGTTGTTATGGTTGTTGTTGTTGTTGTTGTTGTTATTGTTGTTGTTGTTGTTGATATTGTTGATGTTGTTGTTTTCGTTGTTGTTGCTGCTGCGGATGCTGCCGTTGTTGCTGCTGTTGATGTTTATGGTTTGCTGCTGTTGTTACTGTTGTTGGTGCTGTTGCTGTTGCTGTTGCTGTTGTTGTTGTGGTTGTTGTTGTTTATGCTGTGATGGTTGTTGTTAATGTTAGTATCGTTATTATTGTGGTTGGTGTTGCTGTTGTTTTGTGTGATTGTTTTGTGGTTGTTGTTCGCCCATTCCCTTTGTGATCGCAGCTGCGTATGGTTGGGACCTTCGCTAGGATAAGGCTTAGCAGCGTGTTCATGGCTCTTGTGGTTTGCGATCAGCAAATGGTATCACCCGCATGCAAGACAGCGTCAACACTCGCGCTGTAGTGCGACGCCCACGTTACAACTACTTCAACAACTTCAATTCGCAATTCGCCAAGTTTTTGGCATTATTTGTAACCGTTGCTTGGTGTTGCTTCGCATTGCTTGGCGTTGCTTGGCATTGCATGGCGTTGCTTGGCATTGTTTGGCGTTCTTGGGCCCTGGGCTTTGCTTGGCGTTGCCTGGCATTGCGTGGCGTTGCTTGGCGCTGCTGGACTTTCCTTGGCATTGCTATGCGCTGCTTTGCATTGCATAGGCAAGCCCGAACAACTGCGGGCAACCCCGAGCAATGCTGGCGGGGAAGGACACCGCGCCCATCAGTTTCTCTCACAAGCAAGTGGGGGACCCCTGAGGCAACGCCTGGTATGGGGAATGAGGAGAGCCTTGAACATGGACAAGATGGGCCAAGATTGCCTGCGAGTCGGCCGAAGGCTGCCAGTCCGCAGTGGACCCGACGACGGCCCAAAAGGGTCCAAGAGGCCACCAGAGGCCCAGCGACTTTGCGGGCCCGGAGAACCCCCAAGGTCGGAGGACGACAACGGGCCGGGGGTGCCGCGGCCAGGGGGGAGGGGGAAAGGGAGAAGGGGAGGACCCAGGACTACTGCGATCCAATCTGGAGGAGTAGTTGCGTCTTTGTCTCTAATATTGCGGCCCGCAGAAAACGCGCAAGAGACGCCCAGGACTCGATCGAGACTCTCGTGGGCTGCTCCGCTCTTGCTATGGAAAATACATCTGCGTAGGATTCAGCCGGTAGCCCCGCAGGTATTGTGAAAAAGGTTTCCTCTTCATCATCATTCCGCGTCGGAGTCAAAGGGGACGTCGGTGTAGTACGCACTACACCCGAGACCTTTGAGGTCATCCCCGCAGCCGTCCTTGCCTTCTTCGACTACCTTGGGTATCTTGCGTGGCCGCAAGGTCGCAAAACCACAACGGGCCTGAGGGGGGCCGCGGTCGTCCGGGCGGTAGCCTCTGGCCGGCAGAAGAAACGCACCGAAGGGCTTGGGCGTCTCTTAAAGGGGGGAGCAACAAGGGGGGGGGGAAGCAATACGGGGGGGAGCAAGCAATACAGGGAGGGGCAATCAAGGGGGGGCTTGAAGGGGGAGCCATACGAGGGTGGAGCAAGAAGGGGGGAGCAATACAGGGGGGGGGGGGGGGCAGAAAGGCGCACTTCTCGGGTCCAGCGGCTCTCCTTTGGGCCCTAACGGGCTCCCTTGCGGTAAAACAGGGCTAGGATCGGGATAAATCGCTCCAGAGCGTTCCGGAGCGCTCTCAGAGCGTTCCGGAACGCTCTGGAGCGGCCGCGGCGCCCGATACATCCCCCAAACCCGCCGATTCTCAGAGATTTCGAGTTATCCCGATCCGATTTCGTCCCGATCTTCGCGTCGTTTGATACGGGCCCCAAGGGCCCCTTCTCCTGCACCCACTACGCACCCCCTCCAGAAGGGCCGAGGACTCGTGCGACCGGGCCTCAGCTCGACCCTGGGCCCCGAAGGGGCCCGCCCCGGGAGCGGGCCGAGGCCGAGGCCGAGGGGAGGAGCGCCCGCGGGGGTCCGGCGGAGCGGGGTGGTGGTGGGAGCCTCTTGGCGGCGCGCAAAAGGGGGTAGGGGGAGGGGGGAAGGCTTCTTAGAAGCACCCTGCTTCTTAGAAGGCCTCGGCCTTACGTCTATAGAGAGGGCCCGCGCCTTCTACGAAGCAGGGGTGCTTCTAAGAAGCCTTCCCCCTCCCCCTACCCCCCTCTGCGCGCCGCCAACGAGGGCGGCGGGGCGGCCGCCCGACGCCCCCCCCCCCCCCGCCCGAGGGGAGGCGGGCCGAGGTGGGCCGAGGGCTGCAGCCGTGAGGTGCCCGAGAGGCGCGGTCTGCAAAGAGGGCACCGGGCAAAAGCGATCCGAGCTTCTCGGCAGTCGTCTTCTGGTGAGGCGAATAGAGGCGGCCCGTATCTCGGGTCGGGCGAAAGGGGGGGATAGCAAAGGGGGGGTTTGAGAATCAGCTCACGTAGCTGATTTTCCCGGCGCCGCCCGGCGCCGGAGGCGGCCATGCATCGAGGAATGGGCCCCTCGGTGAGGCCGAAATCAGCTGCATGCAGCAAATTTCGTAACCCCCCCTTTCCCAATCCCCCCCTTTCGCCCGGCCCGAGAAGCCGCAATGGCGAGGAGGAGGAGGAGGAGGAGGAGGAGGAGGAGGAGGAGGAGGAGGAGGAGGAGGAGGGAGGGAGGGAGGGAGGGAGGGAGGGAGGGAGGGAGGGGCCTTGGGAGGCCCTGTGGGCACTTTGCGGGCGGGGCGCGGCCAGCGAGAGCCGCCGGCTTTTTGCGGGGGGGGGGGCAAGGATGCAGGGGTACCCCCTGAGGAAGGCTGCCTGTCCTTACTCTGCGGGTTGACGTAGATGAAGGGGAACTGGGACACACAAATAAATACACACAAATAAACATATCCCCCATATTTTCCCATATTTTCTGGGTTTCTGTCTCCCCCCCCCACTTCCCATATTTTCCGATATTTTCTGGGAATCGTCGATTAATTGTGTCTGTGTGTTTTTTCCCCTCCTGAGTAGATTGGCCCTGGTCTTCTGAAACATCAAGACAAGGAGCCCTTGTTGCTCGGTGGTGGCCGCCGGTGTTGATGTGCTGCGGCGCGGGGACCCCAGCAACAGCGCAGCGGTGTCTGCACCCCCTGGCGTCGGTTGGCTCGGGGAGGGAGCTTTTGGGGAGTCGCGGCGCGAATGCCGCTGCGTCCTGGACGGTCTTGGTTTACGAGGTTCCCGTTTTGAGAAACAGGCCCCGCAAGAAGTGACATCTGCCACGTGTTTCACACTTCTGGCCGTGAACGTCGAGCAAACCTCAAGCGGGAGCCCCATCCGAAAAAGGGGCCACCCTCTGTCAACGCAGGTGCACCGTATATTCTGAAGGGGCCCCAGGACACACAAATAACTACACACAAAGAAAAAGACTCCCCATATTTTCCTATATTTTTGGGGTTTCTTCTCCCCCCACACTTCCCATGCGTTCCAATATTTTCGGGGGAATCGACGATCAATTGTGTCTGTGTGTGTTTCTTCCCCTCCTGATATTCACATGTTTCTGGCCGCCAGGTTTTTTATAGACAGTCCCACGCGAACGCCGACTTTGCAAAAGGAGCCGCCCTTCACCCATGCTCCACGCAGCTGCTGCAACTGTCCGAGCTGCTGGTCTCGAACACGGGGAACGTCTCAAGCGAAAGCCTCGCTTGGATAAAGAGCCGCCTCAAAACCATCCCTGTATCGTATGCGAGCTGTGCACACGAATGCGCGCGGTGATAAGGCGAGAGCCCTATTCTGAGAAAGAACCGCCATCATTGAAACTTCTTGCGAATGTTAAAAAACGGATGCGTGCGGAACTAAGCCACGAGTGCCGTGTTGAAAACGGCCCGCCCTCCATCACTGAAGCTGTTGCAAACTTCGAAGACGAGTGTGCGCGGCGCTGTTGCGAGAGCTCCATTTTGAAATCGGCCCGCCTTCCATTCTTAACGCTGCTGCGAACTTTGAGACGAGTGTGCGCGACGCTAGAAAGGGGAAAGCTCCATTTTGAGCACGGCCCGCCCTCCAGCCTTGAAGCTGTTGCAGCATTTTCAGCTTCATGAAAATGCATGCTGAGGGAACTTCGGGCGAAACGCCGGACCCTCCCTACAAACACGCCTGGGGGTGCGGAAGAGGAGGGAAGAGTTCCGCATAAAGAAAGTGTTGAGGAGGACGAGGAGGACACCACCTGTCTGCTTACCCCAGCCATGTTGGCCTCAGGGGCAAAGGGCACAGCTCCCCTCCTGGGTCGTGGACCCGCAACAAGAGTTCGTGCACACAGGACGTGCAAGCTATGTAAAACAAACTGTTTGGTACAAGCTACGTGTCTCAAGCTAACCATGCCGTGTGAGCCATGAGGTGCAGGTTGTGTGGCGTAAGGATGCTGTTCAAGCTGCGGGATGCAACCAAGGTGTTGCAAGCTATGCAGTGCAAGCTACGTGATTCAAACTATGTGGGTCCAAATCTGTGCACTATGTGGTGCCAGCTGTATAGCCCGTACGGTGCAAATTGTGGGGGTGCCAACTGTTTGTGTGGTGCAAGCTCTGTGGTGTAATCTATATGGGCCCCCATCATCCCGTTCCCCTCCTCCACGCTCTTTTGCGGAATGTTGCCTCTGGCGGGGGCTGGCGTCAGACGCGGTGTCTGAGGTCCCCAAGGCGATCCTCAAGAGGCAGCCAAGAGGCATCCAAGAGGCATCCAAGAGGCCCAGGAGTGCCTTCACGAGGCCTCGAAGGCGCCTCCAAGAGGCAACCCATATCGCAGGACTGCGCATCATTCCCAAACATGTTCTCAGGATCCTTGCATGGGGGCTCTCCAGAAACATGGGTTGGAATACTGATGCGGCATTCAAAGGGTTCCACGCGTAATCGTTCGCGCGTGCCTGTTGCGTAGTGTCACCTCCGCTCTCTAAGGCACACACACACACATTGCGCGATATCTCTCCTCGCCCCACCTCAAGCTCTCTCCTCGCCCCACCTCAAGCTCTCTCTTCTCGCCCACCCTCAGGCGCTCCTGAGACAGAACCACTTGCACTCTCGTTCGCAATCAAGGCGGAATGGCGGGATGGGCTGAAGGCTAATAGGTCCGAAGCCCTGCTTCTGGGGTGCTGGGCGTGCTGATTAAGAAAAGACCTGCAGGTTGGCACTCCAAGGCTCCAGGTGGGCCGAGTCTAGAGCAAGCCCGAGAAGGCCCCAAGACGGCCCCGAGACAATCCCGACACGACCCAATCTTGCCC
The DNA here is from genome assembly GCA_963575745.1 of Prorocentrum cordatum. Lineage (NCBI taxonomy): Eukaryota > Dinophyceae > Prorocentrales > Prorocentraceae > Prorocentrum > Prorocentrum cordatum. The sequence goes on from CAUYUJ010016372.1 coordinate 133,067, forward strand.
AAAGGGACTGACCAGGGCCCAAAGGCAAGTCAACACTACCTCACCAAGACGGCCACCAGACGGCACACAAGGTTGCCAACGATACTAGAGAGCCCCAAGAACAGCACACGAGGCTCCAGGAGACACCGAGATGCCGTCTGAGAGGCCCAACAAAGGGGTCATCTTTTCGGCCACAAGGTGGCGGTTTTGACTCCCTGGAGGTTTCCCTGATGATGCCGACGTCCAGAAATCATCATCATCATCATCATCATCATCATCATCATCATCATCATCATCATCATCATCATCATCATCATCATCATCATCATCATCATCATCATCATCATCATCATCATCATCATCATCATATATAGATACAGCTGAGCCATACTGATGGCCAAGCGTGCTCCTTTACCCGAATTTAGCACGAAGAGTGAAGTGACATCGCTGGGAGTACCAGGCTCACCTGCGGGAGCCATGGGAAGGGGACGACCCCCGGGCGGGCCTACCCCACCCCACCCATTCGGGCCCCGCGCTCTCCCGAAGCCGCCGAGGCAGTCGAGGATGCCGTGCGAGCTTCCGCCGTCGCACTGGGAGGAGCTGGGCGTGAGCGTGGTCGCGGCTGGGATCCGGCGATCTCCGCGACCACATGCTCGCGCTCCTCCTCTCCCCGTTCCTCGTCTCCTCCTCCTCCGCCGCTCGTCGCCGCTGGGGCATCACCAAACCTGGTCTCGCCTCCCCGGGCCCCTCTCGATCACGGTCGAAAGTGCTTGTGGCCGCCCTGGTGCTCGATAGTGGCGGTGCATCGGTCAGAATCCAAGTTCAGTTCCCTGGCATAGCTCGCTCTCCCCTTTTCCCTGTTCCTCCTACTTCTCCTCCCTCCGCTCGTCGTCACTGGGTCACCACCATACGTGTCGATATCCGATAGGGCGGCCTGGGCTTTTCGCCTGAATCGTCCTCACCGTTTATGATCATTAAGCCTCAGAGCTGAAACAACTAAAAAGATGGATGCCTGTACCTTTTCAGAATGGCCCCTCGCCTCAACGTCGCGCACATTCATGCTGGAAGTGCAGGCTCATCTTAAAACATCCCAGCAGCTACAAGGGCGGATGTCGGATTAGGATGTGGATATCTCATTAGCGACGAGCGCCATTGCCTTTACGTTTGCAGCAACGACACCGTTAGAGGACGGCTCCCTCATCAAATTCCTTCCTATATCAGTTGGAACTGTTAGGCTTGCGCGCCATCTGCACGTATGGAAAATCGTTCCTTGTCAAAGCGGGGGCTGTCGTGGGACACCCAGCTGAGCTTCATGGTCCTGGTTTTTTCCGCACTCCTCCTCGTCCGCCTGGATGCATGGCACCCCCTCTTCGCCAGGGGGGCTGTCGCCTGAATGACAAGACCACGGGGCGCTCGTTTTTCAAGGGGTCGCCTCGTGTAGTGAAGTGGTGAGGCAGGCGTGTAAGGATTTTTGGAGGGTGGCCGCGAAATCCTCGTCGACAGTGGCTTGTGATCTAAGAATGATAAACCTATGTTCGTTATGTTCAGATGATACCCCCATTGGATTATTGGCCTGTGGAGGGATCGGTGGCCCCCCCCCTCTCACCGGATCATTTTCATTCCGGAAAAATGCATTTGGGGTCGACATTCCGACATGACATAATGAACCAGGGTAGATCCCAGTCCAAACTCCTTCTCAAGCGCCCCCCCCTTCCGCCAGATCATGATTATTCCGGAATAATGAACCGGAGTTTACTATTCCCAGAGCATTAGGGAACCCAGTTCATGATGTAAGGTCAGTATTGTAACATAATGAATCCCAACTTGGAGGCGGGGAGTGGGGGGAAAATAATAGTGATAATGATTCCGGAATCATGAATCTGGATGCAGAATATCCGCCTATGGCTCAAGCGACGCCCCTCAGCCTCCATTATTAGCATTCCAGAATAAGAACCTGGGGTTCATTATTTCCGAAACATCATTAACCCCAGTCAATATTCCCAGAACATTATCAGCCCGAATTAATATCTTTTTGGGGTCGGTATGTCCGGAACATCATAAACCAAGATTCATAATGTTCCGGGGGGGACATATATGAACCCCAGCCAATATGTCCCGGAACATTCAAACCCAGGTAATGATGTTCCGGGGGGGGGGGAACATTATGAACCCTGGTCAAATAACCCCGGAACATTATAAACCCAGGTTCATATATTTTTGGGTTTCGTCCTGGACTTTTGAAGAGGGAGCTTGGGACTGGAGGGTGTGCGTTGCAGCATCGTTGGTGCATCTTGGGCTTACTCTGGTGACTCTGGTCCTCCTCCTCGGTCGGAATATGACGGCATGACAACTCGCAGCCGAACCTAGCATTGGGCAGCAAGGACAAAAGAAGGGGGATGGAAGAGAGCTGTAACAGCACGGTCCGAGTACGCTTGACCGCCCCCCTTATGGACACCCACCGAGCCCTCAGGAGGCCACCCAGGGGAAGGGTCAAAGAGCTCCCAAGAATCCTCCTCCACGTCAACCTTCCTCGGGATGGCTCCCGAGTTCACTGGCGCCGGAGGTCTCCAGGGGCCCCCCCAAGTCCCAGGAAACCCCCAGAGGTCCCTCGAGGACACAGAGGGGCCGAACACGTGCCATGACTTTGATCCTCGACCTCCCCCTTCCTCCTCCTCCTCCTCCTCCTCCTCCTCCTCCTCCTCCTCCTCCTCCTCCTCCTCCTCCTCGTCCGCCCCGCTTGGGCGGCGCGTTTTCGTTGTTCCCTCCTCCTCCTCCGCCCCGCTTGGGCGGCGTGCCGCTCGGGCGACCCGCACGCGCTGTGCGCCGGGCTCCCGCGCGACGGCCCTTGGCGTCCAAAGCGGCGCCCACGGCCCCCGCGGGTGCGAGCGAACAAGATGCTCCCCTCCTGCGACGAAGGCTGCGGATGGCATTCGCCAGTGCTGATAGAGAGAGCCACCGTGGGGACCGTGGGGGGGCCCTTCTCCCTGCCGCCGCGAGGGGGGAAGGTAGAAGAAGCATAGGCAAAGGAAACAGGGGGAGTGATCGAACGGCGGGGACCATGGAGGCCTGCTGCTCCTCCTCCTCCTCCTCCTCCTCCTCCTCCTCCTCCTCCTCCTCCTCCTCCTCCTCCTCCTCCTCTCCGGCCACATCTGCTTGGCCCCCTCGCGAGCTTCTGGGCGCCGGGCGAAGGAGGCGCGCTGCCCGCCCCCGCTGGGGGCTTGCCGGAGCTCCCGCGGCAGCCGTTGCCGCGCGTCCCGCGGCCGCGTTGGCCGCCCTGCGGTGCACACGCGCGCGCACGCGCGCTCAAGGGCGGAGCGAGGCGGAGGATTCGCGATCGACGAACATATCCATATCCACGCCCTCGGGGTCTGGATTCCGGGGCGCGATCCCGCGGATGTGCGGTCGCATGGATACGTTCCGCGCAGGCATCTGGGAAAAAACGCACCGTATCCTTGGGGCTGTGGCCCAGGGGCCTGGCCCGCGAGGCCGTGGGATATGGATGTGCCTCCCGCCCGCGGAGGACGGAGGAGGATCGACGGGTCCAGCACCCAACGCTTTAGCCAAGCAGAGGGACGGGGGGGGGGCGCACTTGCCAGAGAGCGGACGGGCAATCACGGAGAGCGACGCAGTGCCATTCTGAGCGCCCTCGAGAGCAAAGACCAGCAATCGCCTTTGGAGGCGGGGGAGCAAGAGAGGCGGGAAGGGAGAGAAGGATCGACATTTTCGGGCGCTTCCGGAACCTTCTGGAGCCTGTGGGTGCCTCACGGGCGAGGAGAGGGGAAGGGAGAGGAGAGGAGGAGGAGGAGGAGGAGGAGGAGGAGGAGGAGGCATAGCAGCAATAATGATAGACATGAGAAAAAACGAAGAATAACACGAATAACGATACTCATACGAAGAATAGCCAGGAGGAGGAGGAGGAGGAGCGCACGTTCTTTGGAGTACCGTGAGTTAATGCCTCGTGAGCCCCGCATGGCGAAGGGAAAGTTGGAACAGTATAGCTGCCAAGCTGGCCTGGGGCGTCCATGATTCCAGTCCTGAGCATCTGGAAGATCGAGTCGGCGAGAGCCAGCAGGTCGTGAGCTACATTCAACGGCAGATCAGCATCTTCATACTCCAACTCCGTCCCCAGGCCAAGCCATAGGCCATAGGTAGGGGGTCAGCGGGAGTAGAAAGGCGAGGACGGGTGATTTGGGGAAAGTGGCGAGGACAGGAGACGTAGTGGATGAACGAGTCTGGAGAGGTAGGGCATTCAAATCTGCATGGACGTGGGGTCCGGATCTTCACTCTGCGGCTACTGAACCACCCCCCCGCTGGTGCTTCGACATGAGCCCGGGTCTTCGAGGGCGTGGCCTTGGACCGAGCGTGCCTGAATCTGGCCAGGTGGTGGAGGGAGGGCCCCGAGTTCTGCACACCGAGAGGCGGGCCCTGCGAACGGCAGGAGCCGCCGACAAGCAGCTGGCGTGCCGAGCCTCGTCCCCCCTGCTTCCTCTCCTCTGGAGGAGGAGGAGGAGGAGGAGGAGGAGGAGGAGGAGGAGGAGGAGGAGTCCCTCCTCGCCTGCCCCCCTTCGGCAGTCAGAGCAGCCGTCTCTGTACGCTTCAGAGGGGCGCGGCGGGGGGCCGGCTCGCCCCGTGCCCGAAGGGACGGCAGCGCTGGCCCAGCGGAGAGCAGGAGCCGCCGTCTGGGGGCCAGGCTTAAGTCGGGCCTGTCCCCCATACAGGGGGATTTTCGACTAAAAATGCAAAAAAAACAAATAATCAAAACAGAATCCAAAAATAGTCAGGGGACTATTTGTTGGGGTATGGTTTACCTTTTTGGTGAATTTTTGGGGTATTTTTCGTTTTTCTATGAAAATCCCCTTGTAGGGGGACACGCCCGACTTAAGGCTAGGCGCCGTCCCTTGTTGCCCCTATCTCTCCCCCCCCCCTCCTGCGCCTCCTTGCCTCGAGCCTCCCCTCCCCTCTTCTCCTCTCCTTCCAGAGGGCGACCAAGAGCTGCTTTTTGCCAGGATGTTTCGGGGGTCTCGGATGGAGGCTGGAGCGCCCGGGGTACATCGCACGACGAGTCCAGACAACGCGGGCTCCAAACGCGCGAGGGGTTCTGAAACTTCGGCGGGCACCAAGCATACTCATGGTCCCGCGGAGCCCACGATTCCAGTAGCGATCAGGAGAGGCCGTGGGCAGGTGGTGGGTGGAGTGCCACAGTCTTCTCTGGGGTTCTCTGCACTGCGGAGTGGTGCCGACAGAGGTGCCGCTCTGCGTCTTTTGGGTGCACCGCGACTGCGATCGAGCTACTCCAGATTTCGTAATAAAGGGAGGGGGGTCTCATTTCGGGGGGGGTCTCTTCCAGGCTATCTTGGAGGGCCTGGGGGGGTCTGGCGACGATGTTCTGGAGGGTTCTCCCAGGGGGGGGGTCTAAAACTTCTCGTCTGGGAGGGTTGAGACCCCCTCCCTTTTATTACGAAATCTGGAGTAGGCTTCGTGGTGAGTCGCGACGGCGCTTGGCCACACATCGCAAACCGTCGCTCGGGTGTAGCCCGATCCTGGGGGCTCTCGCTGGATGGGAAACTCTGCTGGCCCCCGATGGGTTCTCATCTGATCTGATCTGGTCAGGTCTGATCTGGTCTCGTCATTATCATTACCATCATCATCATCATCATCATCATCATCATCATCATCATCATCATCATCATCATCATCATCATCATCACGATCATTACCATAATCGTCATCACCATCATTATCACGATCATCACCATAATCATCATCACCACCATCAACATCACCATTATCGTCATCATCATCATCACCATGATCAGCATCATCATCATCATCATCAACATCATCATCATCATCATCACCAGTATCACGATCATCACCATAATCGTCATCACCACCATCAACATCACCATTGTCGTCATCATCATCACCATGATCATCATGATCATCATCATCATCATCATCATCATCATCATCATCATCATCATCATCATCATCATCATCATCATCATCATCATCATTATCACGATCATCACAATAATCGTCATCACCACCATCAACATCACCATTATCGTCATCATCATCACCATGATCAGCATCATCATCATCATCACCACCATCATCATCATCATCATCATCAGCATCATCATCATACGCATCAGCATCAGCAAAATCATCATCAGCATCGGCACCAGCATCAGCATCAGCATCTGCATCATCATCATCATCATCATCATCATCATCATCATCATCATCATCCTCATCCTCATCCTCATCCTCATCCTCGTCATCATGGACACCACCACCATCATCATCACCATCATCATCAGCTTGGTTCTTCTTGAACCTGCCCTAGGCGTTGTCTTTTCAACTCGGCGTGTTGGCAATCGTTGTTTCAGCATCCTTCAGGTCCCACCGAAAAAGACTGCGCACGCCGAAACAACGACTCGATTGTCTTTGCGTTTTTTCAGCTCCGTTTCTTAGCATCTTCAGATCGGTTGGCTGCAGTGTTCAACAGTCCCATCTGCGACGTGTATGCAGTAGGAGGAGGAGGAGGAGGAGGAGGAGGAGGAGGAGGAGGAGGAGGAGGAGGAGGGGGAGGAGGAGGAGGAGGAGGAGGAGGAGGAGGGCTGCAGCGTCCTGAGCTCCCTCTCCTGGCATGCAGCCTGGCGGGCCCGATGGCCGATGGCCCCTCCTGGGGCCATCGGGCCGTCGGGCCTCCGGGCCTACTCCGGGCGGATGTCAGACCGGCGTCGGATCGATTCTGGTTGTGGCTGCTGCGTTTTTATGAAGGGGAACTGGGACGCACAAATAAATACACACAAATAAAATGATTCCCCATATTTTCCCATATTTTCTGGGTTTTTGTCTTCCCGCCAATTCCCATATTTTCCTACATTTTCCTGGGACTCGACGATTAATTGTGTCTGTGTGTTTCTTTCCCTCCTGATTTTAGCTCTGCGAGGGAGGAGGACGGCAGGAGCACGCGGGAGCGAAGACAGCAGGGAAGACAAGCAACAGCCTTCGACCAGAGAGCAACCAACGCTGGAGAAGGATGATCCACAACGGCGGGGCAAAAACGTTAAACAACATCGCGCTACAAACGCAAAAACGCCGTCGCGTTTTCATAGCGCTTGTCAAGTGCCCCCAGAATACAAAACGGACAAAGAAATGCTCGGGGCGTTTTCTAGGAAGAACACAGATAATCAGCATCATCATCAGCATCACCTCTACGCAATCATCATCACCAGCACCAACACCATCACCAACACCACCATCAGCATCACCATCACCGTCACCGTCACCATCACCATCACCATCACTACCACCATCATCATCATCATCATCATCATCATCATCATCATCATCATCATCATCATCATCATCATCATCCCCATCATCATCATCATCATCATCATCATCATCATCCTCATCCTCATCCTCATCCTCATCCTCATCCTCATCCTCGTCATCATGGACACCACCACCATCATCATCACCATCATCATCAGCTTGGTTCTTCTTGAACCTGCCCTAGGCATTGTCTTTTCAACTCGGCGTGTTGGCAATCGTTGTTTCAGCATCCTTCAGGTCCCACCGAAAAAGACTGCGCACGCTGAAACAACGACTTGATTGTCTTTGCGTTTTCGGCTCCGCTTCTTAGCATCTTCAGATCGGTTGGCTGCAGTGTTCAACATTCCCATCTGCGACGTCCTGAGTCTGAGGAGGAGCAGGAGGAGGAGGAGGAGGAGGAGGAGGAGGAGGAGGAGGAGAAGGGGAGGAGGAGGAGGAGGAGAGAGGAGGGAGGAGGAGGAGGAGGAGGAGGAGGAGGAGGAGGAGTTCCTTCTCCTGGCATGCAGTCTGGCGGGCCCGATTGCCGATGGCCCCTCCTGGGGCCATCGGGCCGTCGGGCCTCCGGGCCTACTCCGGGCGGATGTCAGACCGGCGTCGGATCGATTCTGGTTGTGGCTGCTGCGTTTTTATGAAGGGGAACTGGGACGCACAAATAAATACACACAAATAAAATGATTCCCCATATTTTCCCATATTTTCTGGGTTTTTGTCTTCCCGCCCAATTCCCATATTTTCCTACATTTTCCTGGGACTCGACGATTAATTGTGTCTGTGTGTTTCTTTCCCTCCTGATTTTAGCTCTGCGAGGGAGGAGGACGGCAGGAGCACGCGGGAGCGAAGACAGCAGGGAAGACAAGCAACAGCCTTCGACCAGAGAGCAACCAACGCTGGAGAAGGATGATCCACAACGGCGGGGCAAAAACGTTAAACAACATCGCGCTACAAACGCAAAAACGCCGTCGCGTTTTCATAGCGCTTGTCAAGTGCCCCCAGAATACAAAACGGACAAAGAAATGCTCGGGGCGTTTTCTAGGAAGAACACAGATAATCAGCATCATCATCAGCATCACCTCTACGCAATCATCATCACCAGCACCAACACCATCACCAACACCACCATCAGCATCACCATCACCGTCACCGTCACCATCACCATCACCATCACTGCCACCATCATCATCATCATCATCATCATCATCATCATCAGCATCCCCATCATGATCATCATCATCATCATCATCATCATCATCATCATCATCATCATCATCATCATCATCATCATTATCGTCATCGTCATCGTCATCGTCATCGTCATCGTCATCAGCAACATCACAACCTTCGTCAGCGTCAACTTCATCAGCATCGCCATCGTCATCGTTATCGTCATACTCACCAGCGCCACCATCATCACCACCACTATCAGCATCATCACCACCACCGCCATCATCATCATCATCATCATCATCATCAGTAGCACCATTATCATTATCAGCGTCATCATCACGAGCATCAGCAGCACCAGCAGCAACATCATCATGCTCATCAGCATCAGCATCATCATCATCACCATCAGCATCTTCATCACCATCATCATTAGCAGCCTCATCATCATCATCATCATCATCATCAGCATCAAACTAGTAATCATCATCATTCTCATCATAATCAGCAGCAGCATCAGCATCGGCATACCTATCATAATCATCAGCATTAGCATCAGCAGTAATCGTCGTCATCATCATCATCATCACCATGGTCATCATCATCACCACCATCATACTCATCATCAGCATCACCACCATCATGCAACAACAGCATCACCATCATCATCATCACCATCACCATCACCATCATCGTCATCATCATCATCAGCAGCATCATCATCATCATCATCACCATCGTCATCATCATCATCATCATCATCATCATCATCATCATCATCATCATCATCATCATGCTCTTCGACCCCCTTCCTTCTTTCCCTCCCTCCCCTCCTCGCTCATTTCCCCAGCTCCTGCAAATTCGGCGGGCGTCGAGGGGTGCCGCCCGCCTTCCAGCTGCTCGCCCGCCATGGCTGCCCTTCAAGCTCGGAGGCCGACTGCACCTGGGGGAGGCAATTTTGGCAGGAGGGGGGGGGGGCTTTCTCTGACATCCTCGCGCTATGAAACCATGACTCCGCAAGGCTGTCGCTCTCTGAGGGCCCTGACCGGGCCCCGGAACCGTCACATGAAACATTCGGGATGGAAAGCCAGCCCCCGGGAAGGGGTCCAGACCTCAGGGGAGCCACGCTGTGAGCAAAATGCGACGTCGGATGTCTGGGATTTTTCTCATCAAATGCTGCACCGAAGGTGATGACTCGATCCTCAAGCACTGCACATCACCGCAGCAGAGGTGCGCCGCAGCGCGAGATGAACGCTGGCGGCCGTGGAATTGCACTCGTCCGCGTGCAAAAAAAAAGCATCGAAACGAACAGAGACCTGCACGGCCAGGCCCGCCCTTCTTCGTCTCGCTGCCGGAGGGGTCCATGGGGTTGCCGAACAACGAGGGCTCGGGGCGAACCCATGCTCCATGGAATCGCAATGCTCGAAGGGGCACAGATGCGGGGGGTAATGCGGGATGACGATTTATTAAAACATGGGGGGAACGATTCAAGAAATAGTTTTCTGCGATTTCTGCACAATTTTCGGACTGGAGGAGAACGATGAAAAGAAATAGTTTTCCAGCCCGCGGCCGGTTTTTTCTAGTCGTCATCCCGGGCGCCGCCGCGTGAACACGACCCCCGGTCATTTATTAATCGTCATCCTCCATTACGGCGAACATATCTCGTCTCACCGCCTGCGGTGAAGGAGCGGCACGTACAAAGCGTCGCCGACAGGAGCGCTGCCTCGGAGAGGCGCCAGGGAGGCTCGAGCACCCGACGGGCTGGCGCCCTCCCGGGCAGGCCGAGGGAGGGCATGGGCGTGAACTCCTCCCTCCTCCCTCCTCCCTCCTCCCTCCTCCTCCTCCTCCTCCTCCTCCTCCTCCTCCTCCTCCTCCTCCTCCTCCTCCTCCTCCTCCTCCTCCTCCTCCTCCTCCTCCTCCTCCTCCTCCTCCTCCCCCTCCCCCTCCCCCTCCCCGCGAGGGCCTGGGCTGGTCGCAGAAGCCAGCGGCCGACGGCGGGCGCTGCCGAGACAAGAGGCTTCCCCCTGGCGAGGGCCCGGCTGTGGCCGGCCAGAAGACTTGGGGTGACCCAGGAGGAGGAGGAGGAGGAGGAGGAGGAGGAGGAGGAGGAGGAGGAGGAGGAGGGAGGAGGAGGAGGAGGAGGAGGAGGAGGAGGAGGGAGGAGGAGGTAATTAGTGGGTGCAGCTGAGAGGGGGTGGTGCAATTAGAGTTGGGGCAATTGGATTGCACATGTATGGCGCCTGAGAATCGTATTGCATCGTCTTGCAAGCAATGGCATTGGCACGCGAGAGTGCAGCATAATGCATCTGCGCCGCGAAAAGGCACTGCACGCCCCGGGTGTACTGCACAACCCCACAGATCTGCTGCACCAGATCTGTTGCACCACCCCCTTGTCGCTGGACCCCCTTTTGGGTCAACCCGAAAGACGCGGACCAACTCCAAGAGCCTCGGGTGCCCACGAGGCAGTTGGGGGGGGGGAGCCACCCGGCTGGCTGTCCTGGGCCCGAGAAGGAGGAGATTCTCCTCCTTCTCGGGCTCCCCCTCCCTTCTCAGAAGGGATGGGGGAGCCCGAACAGCTGGGCTGACCAGGAGGGAGGAGGGAGGGAGGGAGGGGGGCTCCGGGCTCTGGAGACCTCCTGGGGCCTCCGGGGCCGTCGTGGGGACCTCCAGAAACTTCAAGAACGCCTCCCAGAAATCCGGCGTCGTGAGCTTGTCACAGCGTGGCTCCCAAGAGGTCTGGACCCCTTCCTAAGCCTCTCATTCTTGGTCGCTTTGAAATTGGCCAGGCGCCAGGTAAGAGGCCCCTCCCCCATCCCGTCTCCTAACAAATAATGGCTCTTTGTCGTCTACCAATCTGCTAGGTAAGTCCCACCCGCCCTCTGGGCGCAGGTGGTACAACGAACTTTCTCCTCCCTCTCCCCAAACGCCTTCTTCCCCTTTGGGGAACAACTTCTCGCCGCCCCTTAGATCACGTACACCCCGTCCCTCACTCTACTGGCCCTGAACCAGAGCCAGTTCCATCGCCCTCCCCCGCTGCCCCATGCACTTTGCACACGACACACTCAACATTCAGCGTGCACTTTGCGACAACATCTTGATCATGTTCGGGCGCACCGCGATCCCTTCACACTGTTTTTTCTTGACAGGGGCAGGGGAGAGTATTATATTGCCCCGCGCGCGCAGGCCCACCATCCCCGCCAAAAGCCAATGCAAAGTGCACTTGGGTGCGAAATCCTGGACCATACGAGGGGAGACCAGCGCTCATTGATATTGATGCAGGCCCCTGCTCATGCTGGGCTTCGGGTGCTGCTTCTGGTTTTGGGGGGCGGGTGGGCACAAGATGGCCGACGATAGCGGACATACGCCGTGAGGCCCCAAGACGGCCATAAGACAAGGCACCCCTCCAAGAGGCCAAATTCCTCCCAAACCTTTCCACACCAGTGATGTTTGCCTTCTCGTCTTGTCGCTTCCGGTGGGCCTCCAAGATGGCTCCAAGATGGTCCCAGAGAGCCCCAAGAGGAGCCTAAGAGGGCCATGAGACGGCCCAAGATGCCCCAAAGATGCCCCAAAAGAGATCTCCAAGACGGCCCCAAGAGGCTTTGTTTCTGCCTCCGAGGTGGGGATCCGAATTCGGCTCCTTCCCCCCCCGTATCCTTCTTGAGCCGTATCGCCCAACGTCGCCCCGAAGGATTGCAACAAAAACCCAGGATTGCAAAAAAACCCAAGGATTGCAACAAAAACTAAGGATTGCATAAAAAACCGAAGGATTGCAAAAAAACGAAGGATTGCAAAAAACTATAGGTTTTTTTGCAATCCAGAATTTCCCCAGCAGGAGGGCCCCACGACCATCCTCAAACCCCAAGAGGGCCCCGAGTCCCGAGAGGACCCCAAGAGGGCCTCAACAGATCCCCAGATGGCCCCAAGAGCCCTCCAAGAAACTCTCACAACAACTGATCCGCGGAGGCTTCCTCCTCCTCCTCCTCCTCGTCCTCCTCCTCCTCCTGATCCTCCTCCTCCTTCTTATCCTCCTCCTGCTCTTGTGCCCTTCCTCCTCCTCCTCCTCCTCATCATCCTCGAGCCTCCTCCTCCTCCTCCTCCTCCTCCTCCTCATGATCCTCTTCCTCTGGCTCCTCCTCCTCCTCCTCCTCCTCCTCCTCCCTCCCCTCCTTGAACCTCCTCATCCAATCAACTCACACGGGCATTGTTTCTGGATGGGCTGGTGGGGACGCAACATGCAAGAGCAGTGGGGAAGGAGGGAGAGGGGAACCGTCGAACCAGCACAATCAGGGCGGCCTTCCTATCCCTGCCATGCTTCAGAGACCACTGCTGGTGGGGGTACTTTTTTTAGTCAGCGGCCGCGGGTGAGCGCGCCAGCGGCGAGTCAGGTCAAAGCGGACTACGCAGAGACTAATCAGGCAGAGGCGGCGCGGAACGCTACAGCTAACGCGGCAAGCCGGGACCTCACGCAGCGGCCCAGCGGCAGGTGGGTGGCAGGAGGGACTGAAACTGAGTGGAACTGCCAGCGTGCAGAGATGCAGGCCCGTCGAAGGCGCCAGAAGTCGGGATATAAACGACGACCAGGGACAACTCCGAGAGATAACGCATGGAACCGGACCTCAAGCAGCTGCGTGGGCACCAGGGTGGCCGCGGCCAACGAACCGCCAGTCGAGGTGGGAATGAGAAATGCAAAGGCGAGGCCCCGGACGTGGCTGGTGGGGGTACGCGAAGCGTCCTGAGGTCCAACAGTTACACGGATGGAGGAAGGACTTTTTGCACAAGCAGGCTCTCGCGTTGGCGCCGAGCACACTCGTCGTCTTGAGATAATCCAGCAGTCACGCGGATGGAGGGCGAGTTGTTTTCAAAGTGGGACGCTCGCCTTGGCGCCGCGCACACTCGTCGAAAGCAATCAAACAGTCACGCGAACGGAGGGCATTCAAAACGGGGCTATCGCATGGGGTTTCCTCGACATGCGCTAACACAGTTACAACGTTGCGCAACAATTACGCGGATGGAGGGTGACTGCTTTTCAAAATCGGGCCATCGCTTTGAGACTCATCAGCGGCTACTGCCAGAAGGCTGGCATTGTGCAACACTTGTACGGGTGCAGACTGGCTCATTCTTGAACTGCATGGCCTCGCCTTCTCGCTTTCCGTACATATCGAAGGATTCAGAGCGGCTTCTTTCAAACAGAGGCTCCCGCCCGAATTGCGGGCCCACGGTGCCCTGATCATTCCAGGGCGGCGGCGCTTCGCGCGGTGTTCGAAAATATTCGTCAGGACTCATGCAGGAGGGAACCCTGGAACTTGGGACGGGAGGGTGTCGCAGCATCGCTTGGTACATCTCCGATTTACTCTGGCCCTCCTCCTCCTCCTCCTCCTCCTCCTGCCCCCCCTGCCGTAAGCGGATCTGGGCACGCCTCGAAAGAGAGGCCGTCGCCAGCGGGGCCTCCGACCGGGAACCACCTGGCGGGACTGCCCTGGCTCTGCGTGCCCAACCTCTCTCCACCCCTGCTTCTGCAATTCCTCCTCCTCCTTCTCCTCCTCCTCCTCCTTTCCCTGCCCCTCATCATCCTTCACCTTCTCCTCCCTCCCTCCTCCGGCTTCTCCTCCTCCCCACTCCTCCTCCACCTGCTCCCTCCTGCGCTCTCCTCCTCCGTCCTCCCTCCTCCTCCTCCTCCTCCTCCTCCTCCTCCTCCTCCTCCTCCTTCCCTTCGCCTCCCCCCCACACCACCCCACTCCTCTGCCTGCCCCGCCCCTGGCCCTTGCCTCCCCTCTCCTCTCCGCCCCTCCCCCCCCCCATCGCGCCCCTCCCCTTTCCGCCCCGTCGGGGTTCCCCTCGTCCTCCCCCCCGTTTTCTCCGCCTGCTCCCTCCCCCCCCCGCCTCTGGTCCCCTCCGCCCTCCCCCGGTCGTCGCCCCTCCCGCCTCTCCTCGTCGCTCCCCCTCCTTCCGCCGGCCCCCTCCCTCCCCTTCCTCCCTCCCCCTGCCTCAGCTGGCCCCTCCTGCCCCGCCCCTGCCCCCTCCCCTGCCCCCGCTGGCCCCCGCCCCCCGCCCCTGCGCCCCTCGCCGCCCCGCAGTTCCCCTCCCCCCCCCCCCCCCCCTCTCCCCCTTCTCTCCTCTCGCCTCCCGCTGTGCCCTCGGCCGCCCAACCCGGCCTGCCTCTGCTCCCGCGCTCCCTCGCTTCTCTTCCCTCGCGCCCCTCCCCTCCCCCCCCCCCCCTCGCGCCCCTCGCGCCGACCTCCCCTCTCGAAGCGCTCTCCGCCCCTGCAAGTCCCCCTCTTCCCTGGTCCGCCCCCCTCCCCTCTCGCGACCGCCCGCTCCCGCCTTCCCCTGCTCCCCTCACCGTCCTCTCCCACCTCGTCCTCGTCCTCTCACACCTCGTCCTCTCTCACCTCGTCCTCTCTCACCTCGCCTTCCCCTGCTCCCCTCATCGTCCTCTCTCACCTCGCCTCCCATCCCCACCCCCCTCTCGGGCGCACGTTGGCGCGGATCGGGGCAAAAATGCCGAAGCATGAGGGCCACACCACCTGATCTGGCGACCGGCCGCGGCGCCGATTCTGCACAGAAGCTGGACACCCGTCGCGAATCCACGCGTCTTGAATCCACACTTGAGCTTCATCGGGTCTTCCTGGCGGAGCGTGCAAGGGCATGGCGCGAGGGGGATGTCTTCTACGATGGCGTGGGCTTCTCAGAAAGCAGATGTACCTCTTTAGAATGTCCTGGAGGCTTCCAAGAGGACCTCTCAGAAGACGCCGGAGGGCTTCTAATCTAAGCAGGCCCCTACCTATTGAGAAGCCCCCCTCTCCCTCTCTCGGCGGCGAGCCCGGGGGGGAAAAGAGAGGGGGCGGGCTTTCTCAGAAGGCTCGGAAGTCCCGCGGCCTTCTAATAACTTTTCAAACACTTCCCTGGAGACACAGAAACCTCTTAGAAGGCCCGAGGCCTTCTGAGAGGCCCCGCCGCCTTCTGCGAAGGCATTCTTCTTCTACGTTCCCCCCTCGCTCACCGCCGATCTAATCCAAGAAGGCCCCTGCCTGTTGAGAAGACACCCCCTCCCTCTCCGAAGGCCGCCCCCCCCACGCCCCCCACCCTGGGTGCGCGCCGCCAATCTCCTGCACCTGGGGGGAACCAAGGAATACCGCTACCGCTACTCCAAGCGACACGTAGCATGTTGATATGGGACGCAGGACATACTAGTAATACATGTCCTCCTCGGAGGCGCGCGTCCGACCCGAGCATATAGTATACCCATCTTGTAGTATATCGTTTCCCGAGCGGTGTGGCCAGAAAGCGCTCGCCACGCAGACTGAACACATAGGCCTGACGCGATACGTTCGGCAAACCGTGGGCCAATACGCTGAGCCAGCACGCAACGTATCGACGCGGACGTCTTCAGCACGGTGCGTGTTGCGTCTCCGGGGTGCGTTCCGACAGGAATTCCCGGGCGAGTCCAGCCGGGGAGACGCGGGCCTCCCAGGCGCCCCCCCCCCCCAAAAAGGCAAGGGCAGCACTCCTCCGAAGCCGTCTTCCTCCTCCATCCCTCCTCCTCCCCGGCGCCTCGACTCTTTCGAGACACGGGATCCGACCTCTCGGCTGCGTCCCAGGACCATTTTTTCATCCAGGATCGCTTTTGGACGGTCCCGAGGCCCGGTAAGAGCCCCGAGAGGCCGAAAACGATGGAAAACCTCCGTCTCAACTTTATTCGTAACGCCAGATGTCTGGATCCTCCTCCTTCTCCTCCTCCTCCTCTTCCTCCTCTCCCCCGCCGACCGACCGCACGCCCCTGAAGCTCACCCAGATCCTGTTTTGAGCGCCTTGACGCCGGACGGCGGGTCTGCGCTCGCAGCGGGCCTCGGATTGCAGTGGACACAGTTGGGCGCCCGAGTTATCCGGGGTAACTCGGGTCCGGGGTAACTCGGGTTTGGATTCCCGAAAAAGGAACCCGAGTTACCCCTGACCCGAGTTACCCCTGATGATTCGGAGCTCTGGACGCCCGAGTTATCCGGGGTAACTCGGGTCCGGGATAACTCGGGTTCGGACTCCCCGAAAAACGAACCCGAGTTAGCCCTGACCCGAGTTACCCCTGATGATTCGGGGCTCTGACACAGGGTCCCAAGGTCGGGGGCGCGCAAACATGGATTAGCGATCCATGGGTTTGGCGCGCGGTCGCCAAATCCATGGATCGGGGGAGGTGCCCTCCCCAAGATGC